>WBMZ01004434.1:10453-227953 GCA_013400975.1 Atrichornis clamosus | reverse complement strand
GACAGATGGGAGAAGCCTCAGGTGATGATCCTCCACAATCTCTGGTTAGTTGTCCATATCCCATCCTCCTGTGGTCCCTCCCATCACTGTCTTCTCTGTGCCAGCACCTTTCCTCCAACAAACACAGGTTTTAACTGCACCAACTAAGGAAAACCGTAGGACAAGCAGGGTGGGAAGGCAACAAGGCATCCTGGATACTGTCATACCTGATGCCACAGTGTCCCCAGCAGCAGGAAGAAGTAATTACAGGAGAAATCCTACATAGTCTCTCCAGCCATCAGGATTGTATGAACAAGTGCCTACAGGTGCCCAGGCTGAGCCACAAAAATCAGTGCAGAATAGGAGAGACAGGAGGTGAGGCTCAGCTCCTGCCCTGAGCCGTGGGATGCACACTGGGGGACAGGCCCCATCTGAAATCCTTCCCAGACACCATTACTGAAAAGAGTATCGTGTTTCTGATACCAGCTCTCCTGAAATGAAAGCGTCCTGGCTAAAGTCTCAGGCTGTCAAAACTCCCACAGCTCAGGAATGCTAAACTAGCAAAAGCCAGCTTTACTTTTCAGAAACTGTTTAAGGGTTCCTCCTTTGTACCACGTAGGAGGAACTGCAGATCTGATTTATTTTAGCTGAAGACAAGCCAGCACAGACAACATTCAAAAGTTTTGCTCCTCGGCCCTGATGGCCTGACCGACTGAGGGAAATGAGCCAAGGTGATGCATCACCAGTGCTGCCAGACCTGCCAACATAGGCCTGAAAAAAGGAGGTCCGTCATTGTTTGGGCACTGAACCCTCTGCTTACATGGTTGTTGAGTGTAGGTAGAAGAAAGCTGGGGCATTTCAGGATGTTTGAGTGAGGTAAACTAACCACAGCAAAAAGCAGGAAAGCAGCAGGTAACTGCTTTAACAAATAACCAGCTGCCAGAACTGGTGAGTCCGCCCTGACACCCCTGCAGCTAAAAGCCACAAGGCTTGTCTTAAAAGCCCATGAGATTGACACCAAATGCATAACATAAATAATGAATGAAAGTCAACTGGTATGAGATCCAAACTCCTCTAACCCCATGTTTAAAGTGTCCATGTGACAATCCTGCTATTAACTCTGTGAAGTTGAGCAGGATGATTGTGGCCTGCTCAGAGAGTACAGGATGAGATGGGAACACTGTGGCCAGTGACAGGTCTGACTGGCTGGGCCTCCTCCTCAGCATCAGCACTGTGGCTGCACCTCACAGGAGGACAGCAGTCCTAGCAAGAACACATCCCATGTGGCTGCCTTCAAATCTCTCTAATTGATTATTCAGAAAGAAATTATGAGTTGTCAACAAGAGGTGAGGCCATCCCCTGTTGCTGTATGGCCTCCATGACTATTGATGTCCAGGGGGCACTTCAAGGAATCCTTCCACTCTGTCTTGTTAACACTGAGCTGGCAACTTGCTCAAGGATCAGAAAATTGTAAAGTTGGGGTTTAAACTCTCTGCATTTCTCTTCCACTTCTGGAGACAGATCAGAGACTCAGAAACAGCTGGACTAGGACGACATCATCTTAGTGACAAGTACAATTAACACTGAAGTCAGTGGCAAAGTGGTTTCAGTGGGAAGAGCTCAGAGCTGTTTCTCAGGCTGGAGTGAGGGCAGAGCAATCAGGCACTGCATGCCATGTGTGTCAGGAGCAGAAAGAGGATTGCTATCTCTGGATACGCGAATTAGAAATGGCCTGTATTCCAAATGCTGACCACACTGGACAGAAGCATTTCTTCTCTCAATACACAGACATGAGAGAAGCATCCCAGAGATGTAACAGATGTGAAAGGAAATAGATCCAGGGCCTGCAAAGAACAGGAAAGAAATTCTGAATTTGGCCTATGGCAAATTGCTGTGTAATACACTACTTACTCTGATCCCCTTTGTTACTGCTCACTAAAATTCTTCTATGAGATGCATCATCTTTGTGAAATATGTGGAAATCTGCTCAGCTTGGTAGACAAGAACAAGACAGAACGAATGAAAATTCACAAATTATTTCTTTATGTAAGTGGTCAACTCCCTCTTACTCAGAGTGATTAATCTGAGATGTGCACCACCACAGCCCTCACAAGAGAAACCTCACAAATCTCCTTTCTCACAAAACAAAGGCTGCTCACTGGAGTGTTCAGGTACTCAGTTACATTCAACACAAGCTAATTCACTTATCTTCAACAAGTGGGCTATTGATTTTTTGCCTGATTTCTAAGCTGCCCGGGGCTTTCTGAACTACAACAATAGCATCCTGCATTTAAAAAAAAAAAAAAAAAAGAAAAAAAAAAAGAAGGAAATTCAGTGGAAAATATCCCTTTGCTCATCAATAATTAGGGTGACTTCATGTTTGCTTAGTTCTGTCAGTGTATTCAGCATAGACACGGTTTAGGAAACTTTCACAATACTGTTTCACATATCTCTGCTATAGAACATGATACCATAAACTGCATTCTACTTATTTTTGGGCTGAAAATATTGCAGATCATTTTTTTTCATCAAGAGAAATTGTCCAGTTGCTAGGAGTCATTTGCTAATTGTTCTGCCTGTATCTTTCCAGTCAGAGAGCTGGAGTCCCGTGACTTTCGTGGTTACTGCACACAGTCACGAATGAAATGGCACGTCTCAGGCATTTGGGGTAAAAATACTAAATTTTTAACATGGATTTAAACTCACAAGTCATATCTCCTATTGTAATACAAGCATATCAACTGCACTGCATGCGATAGTTCATCTTTTTAGATGTTGATATAAGAGGTTTGTTGTTGCTTTTGCGTCCATTGGTACGTAGGAAAAATGAAATGCATATTCACAATTTCAGGATTTAGCTACAAATGAACGACAGGAAAACTCACAGTTTTTGAATGTGTTAAATGATCTTTGTTCATTTCCAAGAGGAAATATGCTTATGTGAGTATTTTCTTACTTTCTGTATCTGAACTTTAAGATACATTTAGCCTATGTTTTAGTAAGCCATTGTCAGTGCAGGTCATGTACTGTAATTATACAGTCCACAATAGAAAAAGAACTTAATTTACAGAATAAAGCCTTAATAAAGATGACTCGATACCGTATGGCTGAAAACAGATTTATAGATAAAACTGGACTAGTAAGCCAATATACTGTAACTAAAGTAATTTTCCTTTAAGTAAGAATAATCTTAAGAGTAGATTGTAATTTTAAGGGATGGGTTCCTACACAGGGGAAAGAGAGTCCTAATTTTCCATACCAAGGAAGAAACCAGAACCATAACCCTTTGTCCTTAAGCACAGTGGAGTAATAGATAACTAAACAGAAGTGACAGGAACCTTCCAAGCCAGGTTTTTCCTCATGCTTTCTCACTGGGGGAATACCTTATTTTCTCCAATTTTCTCGCTTTTGCCTGCTAGCTGAAGTACAACACTGCTGGAAAACCATACACAAATGAGCCCCACTTATAAACGTATTATATAGAATGCTTTCTTCCCCTTTGTTTTACTTTTAGTTAGATACTCGCAGCCTGCAAATTTGGAATCTCACATTCTTTTTGCTTCACCTGGTGCTCCTGGAAGTCAACAAAGATAGTGAAGGGCCTAGAGGGGAAGCTGTGTGGGGCAGGAGCAGCTGAGGGCACTTGGTCTGTTCAGAGTAGAGGGGACTGAGGGGAGACCTCACTGCAGTTACACCTTCCTTGTGAGGGGAAGAGGAGGGGCAGGCACTGATCTCTTCTCTGTGGTGACCAGTGACAAGACCTGAGGGAATGGCCTGGAGTGGTGTCAGTGGAGGTTTAGGGTGGATATTTGAAAAAGGTGCTTCACCCAGAGGGTGCTCGGGCACTGGAACAGCCTCCCCAGGGAATGGTCACAGCACCGAGCCCGACAGAGCTCAAGTAGTGTTTGGACAACACTCTCAGGCACATGGTGGGATTGTTGGGGTGTCCTGTGCAAGGCCAGGACTTGGACTCGATGACGCTTGTGGGTCCCTTCCAACTCAACACAATCTATAATTCTGTGATTCTAAATTGCAATTAAGGGGGGGGAAAATAATTTCCCTTTGTCTCATGTCTTAGCAGAGAGGGATAGTGCTGCATTTTGGTTCACAAAGACAGTGACAATGACATCTTTAGAAGCCTGACATGCAGGAGCTGTGACCTTTGAGAGCTCTGCCAGCATCACACAGGGATCTTGGCACTGCAGAAGCTCCACACACTGGGTGGGCTCATCCCAGTCTGCCCCCCACCCATGTATTTAGAGTTTTCTGCAGTATAAAGAGGGATTCAAAGAGGACAGGCTTTTCACTTGTCCATGGGATGAGTATCTTAATACCAGTCACTTATCCTTGTAAGTTTGTTAGCTCAGATCTGCTTCCAGCAGTTTCCAGTGGCTCTTGAAATGCACAGTTCCAAATAAGAAACACAAACCTAAAGTGTATATTCCCAGCTGTTCCATGGGAGAAGCTGACGCTCTCACACACCAGTAATGCTACAGCCAAGCAGGGCTGTAGCTGAAGCAATTCATGATCCCCCCCATGCTGTCAATATCTGCAGGTGGGGGGAGGAATCTGTCAAGTGCAATACAATTCCAGGAAAGATATCTCCTCTGTTCTCTTTGTCAAATTGACACACACAGATATTTCAATCTATACTTCATGGTTAAAATTGATCCTAGTGAGAGGATATGTAGCTTGATCAAACTTCTGTAGGACTGAATCAAAGAGGATTGATGACAAAAAATACCTGCTTTAAAAAAGAAGGAAGTTTGTCTTGTGATAATGGGGAGCTGGAGTCTTGGTGAGGGACAGACAGGACAAAAACAAAGCTCTAACATGACCAGTTCAGCATAAATAACTCTAATACCAGTAAATTCAGGGAACATATAAACAAAAATATAATATCTCTATATATAATTCTGTCACTTTCAAAATGGTGACCTTTTACACTGTATTAAAAATCCATGTATTTTTAATTCCTGTCCTACAGTGCCAGCTGTTACTTCACAGCTCTGTGCCTGTGGAGGGATGGGGAAGTGTGTGTATGCAAGTCTTTTAAGACCTAACGATCTTTGCTCATTTAAGATAAAGTCCTAAAATAAATAGAACTGTAAGCACAATAACGTTTTTGGAGTGGCAATCCAAGATAATTGTGATCAGCAGCATTTATCAGAGATAAAAAGGTAAAATTCACTATAGTATAAATATGACTACATAAGCATTGTATTTAGATTCAATTTAATATAGAAAAATATTATCCCTGTGTAGTCAGAACATAATGTTAATTGGATCATAATTTCCACATTATAAAGGATCTGACCAGACAATGAGCATGTTATCAGTTTGGCAAACAATATTAAATACAGTGAATATCTCTGAGCCAAGATTCATATGTACCTGCTGGCAAAGAATTAGTTCCCAAAAAATATTTTTGGGTATCAGATCACTCCTTTACATTATTGTACATCTGAGCTTTAAAAGATAAATTTAAGAACATATTCTGTAACTAAGGTGGATTCTGAAAACAATTTGAATAATTGCCATAAGGGAAAACCAGGGTTGCCAATCCAGTTTCAATATTCTTTCTGTCACAAATTTGCTTGCTTCAGCTTCTTCCACTGAACTGTACTTGGCTGTTGTTTGACGGTCATTTTGTATTTTCATGCCAAAGAAAACAATTAATTTAAATCATAAAAAAAACCCCAAAATGCTGGTGTAAAAAAGTCATTTCACATTGGTTCCAGACCTAGCCTAAGATGTGCTGGTTTTGGCTAAGATCCTGAAAACAGCATATCATTGCAGCACTATAACAGGGTGTAGGAATCTAAGTCTTATCCTGGGAAATATTAAGAAAAAAATGGGAGAATATATTAAAGCTTCTGTAATAACCCATAGGACTAAGTGGAAAACAAATAAAGAAGCAAAAATACGTAAGATAATTCAGGCAATGTTTAATAATAAATTCTGTGCTAATTATAAAAATAACACCTTGATCTACAGGTATTCTGAATCCCCTCCTTTAAAACTGAGGAAAGAATGCTCAACTGCTGCTGAAAATCTGACAGGATAAGAGCACTGTGACTAGTTCTCTGTCTCCAAACACTCAGGGCTGATGGTCAAGCAATGACCAGCTCCCACTGGCTTTGAGGAGAATTACAGTTTTTCCACTATATTCTTCCTGCAGTCTCCTCCTACTCACAAGTACTACTCCACTTCAGTCAGAAAACAGGTGAGCACATTAAATATTTGATATAAATATAAATGTTATTAAATATTTGTCCTTTGATAAGGATTTCAATATTAAAAACCCTCAAGACCCTGTCCTAGAAGTTTCAGTTCATTAATCATCAGCAGGAGCTGTAATGATAGATAGAAAAATGTGAATTATAGGCTATATATGACTATCCAGTATGGATTTTGGCAAAATAAAAAACCATAAGATGCTCTTCAATCCATTATTGCCCACAAATGCAGGAAAAAACAACACAATGTCAACATTTGCCAACCATATACCACAGAAATTTCCTGTAATATAGAGAGAAAAATGAGAGCAATCAGAGATTCTAATCTCTGTAAACCCATTGAAAAATGCAGTTTTATTAACAGCCTCTATAATGTGCCCAAAAAGATTCAAAAATGGACAGGAAACAATGACCCTTGAAGGCCTAAAAACGTTGCATGGAGATAGTTCAGGTAATCGTTTGAGACCATAGAGTAAAACTCAATGAGGAACCTCACACACACAGTGTATCGCTCAAAGCAGCCTGTCAAAGCAATCTCAGCCAAGAATATTTACTCCAGTTACACATTCATGAATCAGGTCCCGACATCAGGCAGGCAAATTGCACGCACAATTTAGCTGAATAAGTGATATTTCAATTTTTGGAAATCCAGAACGGGGAGTCCCTGTTCTCACTCTGCCATTCCCCTGGGGGCAGAGGCGAGCCCAGGCTAAGGAAGTGCTGTTAGAAAAATGTGACACTTAAAACCACGTAGCTCATTTTCAAAAGGGACTGAGGCAGTTGGAAGTGTACATACCACTGAAATTTGGTAAGATTTGGGAACTTAACTTTTAAATTAGGAATTAGGCTCTTAACCTACTTAAGTTTTAGGCATCACTGAGTGTCTTTTCAGAGGATTTTAGAAATTTGAAAGGCAAGCCATGGGCCTACTTGTATTTTCAAAAGCATGTGTGCAGTGCAATGGCTGACCTTCCTGGGACTTGAGTATTGTTTCGAAAATCATGAGATGCTTCTCTGTAGCTCAAAGTGCCTAAGCCATTTATTTTATAACATAATACCTAATAATTTAGGTATATCTGCTCTTTCTATTTTCGAAAGAACACCGAAAGCACCATAAGGAAGCCAAAGACTAGCAGATAACTATTTTCTGAGGCTTTTATTGTAGTTGAAGGAACTATAAAATAGACCCTCATAACCCTTCCACCTATGCTAACATGTTATTTGTGCAAGTTTTAGAAAGGGGTTATCAAGTTAATAGCAAGTTTTACAAAAAAGCACCAACTTTCCTGGTAGAATGTAAAACTAAAATCCTAAATTTCCCAGTGTCTGAAAGAGAACCTCCTAACAGGCTCCCTCTGTCTGAACCCGTGTTTGGCTGATGCTGCAAATTTATCTAGCAAAGTAAAACATGGGATGTTTTTTCTAGCAAAACAACTGAATGACATAGCAAAGCACAGCAGGGCAATTTAACCCAGCAGTGTACTCAAGAGCTGAGATCTGCATAGTCTAAAACTCCTGGTATTAATCTCACCAGTCTCTACTTTTCCAAAGAGAAAATAATGTAAACTGTCAGTTAATAAAACCACAATTCTATACCTACTTCAATCTTTTGTTCATTCAAAAAAGAAGAACTGGTGTGCTGGTCACTATTCCAGTTTGCAATTTTCATCACAACTTTTCTGTTCTGTTCTTATCAGTGTATTAATACATCCCTTTGCTTTATATTGAACCATTGCACACTCTTTCGTTATGAAGTCAGTGTAATTAATTGAGGATTTCTATCTACTGCTCCACTTTTCCCTGGTTACACAGATGTCAAGGAAGGGCCTGTACTACAACCTTTGGACTGGCTGATTCCTGGCTGCAAAGTACAGGGAAATGGTAGAACAAGAGGATGGGATTTGTTTCTGATTCATGCAGGGCGTTCGTGCAGGCAGGATGCAGAGGGACTCGTTCTACCAACAGCAAACATTTTCCAGATAACCTGTTCCATGTGGATGCTTCATTGCTGAAGTGCCTGTGTCCAGCACTGATCATCACAGCTGCAATCTACAGACAGACATTTCCACAGCCTCTGGCTTGTTGGCAGCTTTCTACCACATTTCTGACAATCACCAGCCAGAACTAACACCACTGTTCTGCTTGTGGTTCTCTGTGACTTTATAGAGAATGCAGAAAGATGCAAGTTGGCATTCAATGTTTGGCACAATTTATGTACAGCTAGAGGTCTCTCTTTGCTTTTAGGGATGCTGCTGTAGTTCTAGGAAAGAACACAGAGCTCTTGTCTGATACTTTTACTCCCATCTAAATAATTACCAATGCAGCCAATCGACTGCAAATCTGAGACAGGGACTTCTATGTTTCCTGCAATCTCTTGGTTAAGAATAATTTTTACAAGAGAAAATGTATTGAATATTTATTTTAAGAAATCAACATAAAAGCCAGCATTTAGTCTTTTTTTCTTTTCCTAGCTAAGCATATCACATGGGCAATAAGTGTATGGATGTGTGCATACATAGATGTGTGCCTGTACACACATCTGTCTCGCAGGATGGTAAAATTCTTCCCATCCAAGAAACACAACAAATATTTAATCAAACACCTGTAAACAAAAGCTATGTCAGCATCTCATATTATTTATGATTTACCAAAAGTGGGGAAAAAATACCAGGTTTGGTAGAATGACTTCATACTGTAGAAGAGAGACAGAGAAGGGATTGTTAAAAACACTCATAAACACAGACATACCCTCCCCACTCCATCTCACATGTGTCTGGGAGGAAGGGGACAGGGTGATGGGATTCATTACACCCTGCTGTCTCCTTCAGGCAGAAAGGTTTGCATTTGCATCCAGACAAGTTACAACTGCCCTTTAATTCCTCAATGACTGAACATCTCTGTGTATTAATTCTTCGTGTAATTACTGCAGTAACTACAAAGTGCTATACACTATCAGCACTCATTAGTATAGAAAAATGCCAAAACAATTGAAAGGGCACTTTTCCATTTACTCCATAACTATTAATTTTGCGAGAAAAGCATGCACGCTAGGACTGTCTAACAGTGCTGCAGCTTCCCAAGACAAGGGTTACCCTTTTCACTCTAGGAGAGAACTGTGGAAACACTGCAAAGTTTGACTTATATACTGATACTGGTCTTTTGCATTAAAAAGGGGACTGTGATCAAATTAATACTGACTGGACACCCTCCTTTCTCTCAAAACCCAAAAATCATTATATTATTAAAGTTAAGCTCTGCAGTGTACCAACAGGTGACATTTCCCAGGGAGGTGAATGTTGTTTATAGTTCTCTCAAGTCTGACTGATGGCTTACAGGTCTTCCTCAAGATGACGAGCTCATGAATCAACTTTGAGCCTATAGTCCACAAAAATCAAGATGATGAACCTCACACAAAAACAAAAGATTATTAAGGTCACAAGTGGACACCTGAGGGTCAGACGAGGTGGCATCATAAATACGTATTTCTGTATTTTTCTGTGTGGTTTTGTTTAATTTGAACTTAGCCTTCAGTGAAAGCTAAAGCAGCAGGACAGAATTTAAATTCTGTTTGTGTATTCCAGTTTACACCACCTTTACTTGCCCTGCTTTGTCAGACCTCACCAGGGTCTGCTGCGTATGAACAGGTGAAACAGAAGAGCATCCATCAGAGAGTTTGGGTTATCCCACTAAACTGAGTCAACTTTTGTGTGGCTTGTTTTTTAACCCACAATTCAGGAGGTGTCTGCATGGTATCTAATATGTATGAGCCTCTATACACTACACAGCACTTACAGTGCATTTTAAAAAGCTACTCCTTTTACAAGTTAAAACCTACAATACATTTTTAACCAGTTCTTGAGTATTCTAAAAGGAAATGTTTCTGGTTTCCAAGCCAGAACTGGTCATTTTTTTCTACAGAATATGATGTTTGAAAATCAGTTCTTCCTATTATAGATTTCTCCCTCCGCTTGTAGAAAATCCATGATTCCCTAAACATTGGTCTTTGAAAGCACATTGACTAAAATCTTCATGCCTAATTCATGAAGTGTAGTCTGGAGATTAGTGGAGCTGGACATAGACCAGGAATACTTTATCATATTCTAATAAGCAGAGGCTGAAAATTGCATTTCTAAAGCTACAGTATTAAAGGGCACACTGCAAAACATGACCCAAACATAACTCAGTAGTTCTACACTGTCTGTAAAGGCTTTGATATGATAAAGTATGCTGACGAGGGGAATAAACACAACTAGAAATTTCTGTATTTAAGGAGAGGGGGAAAACCAGCAAACACTACATGTATACATCAAAGCATATATTGTATATTATAAACTCATATAATGTGATCCCAATGGAACAACTCTTGTACTGCTATCGATTATTTGAACACACCACAGAACATCATTGCAATAACATAAAATTAAGCTTATGTAGCAAATGTGACAGTAAAAAAGCCTAGTAAAAAATAGTCTGCAAGGGCAACGTAATCATTACCATAAAACTCTTAATGACATCTCACCATACAATACACTAGAAAAATGTGAAGATTAAAATTGCTGGAGGAGAAACATGAATATTTTTTACTCATAGTGCTTGTGTTATTTAAAAGGTAAATTGCTCCCCACTCCTCTTTTTTTGTTTGGTTGAGGGTTTTTTGTTACAACATAACTTGATTAAAGTAGGAATGATATAGGCCAAGGTTTCTAATTCCCCTACAGCAGGATCTGTGGGTAGTGGAAGAACTTAGAAAATATCTTTTCATATAATAGATTTCTTATGTAGAAGGGTGAAGATAGGCATCTTTCCCTCCATGATATATGCTCAGGAGCTCCTTTTGGGAAGAAGGAAGACACTGAATACCCCTGGGTCAGGGAAGTACCCCAAACTGCACTGGAAAGAAAGAGAAAATCATAGAGAATTACTCCATTCTGTATATCTTTTCCACTTCTGCAAGTGCTGAGAGAGCAGAATGTTTCCAGGAGAGGAGCCCCAGCAAGGGGCAGGGCTCTTGAGGCATGGGGACACCCACACTGACTCCCACTGACCCACATCTCCCCACACTACACCATGTCTGAACATTGGTAATGTCCTCTGTTCCTATGCCTCTTCCCTGTAAAACCTCCAGCACTATTTACAGGCTACGCACAGTCTCTAGATTTGGTACCTTGATCTGGTCCTGGGAGATCTATAAATTAAGTAGAATCAAAATATTTCTAACATGGGGAACTGGTCCATGTTCTGTAACGTAGTGGCTGCTCTTTAAACAGGTAATCAGGTTGGGCAAAGTATGAAAAATAGTTCACATACTGCCTATATACCAAAAATAAGTAGTATAAACTGAGAAGACACTAAAATTATCGGTATCTGTGTTCGCAGCTGCCACCTGTGGTCATGGTACACAGAAAACTAGAAAAGGCAGTGATGTTGTATCAAGAAAATATGAAGGAAAAAAACAAAGGATGATTTGATCAGAGCTGCAAGACTTGGAATGAGTGAAAACCATCAGTCACAGTGACCAACAAACCCTGGCAGTATAAACAAGGTAGAAATGATAGTCAATAAAATCACAATTAGGTACACTGAGTGTCAGCGTTCCTGTATGCTCACAATCAAGGAAATCAATAACTAACACTGAAAATTCTCCACTATTTGCTTTCAGTTTATATTTTTCATTTATTTTTTTTATTTGGCTTCCCCAGTTGATTCCATGAAGAATATCTTTAATAAAACACAGTTCCGATACGGGCGATGGTGCAACAGGAACCAAGTGCAGACAACTAAGGCGGCTCACCAGTTACCACTGAAATTTAAGCGGAGGGAGTAAAAACAACAAGTTTACAAAGAACTGAAGAGATTGGGCACTATTCTTCACACCCACGCAATTTCTAGAGAGGAAGTGTATAAGCCAGCAACTTTTACTGCTCCAAAGCTCCTTGCCCTAGAAGAGTCCTTAGTGCTGGAAACTTAAAGTACCTGCTAAAAACTCAGAAGTGGCAAATCTCACGACAAAAATCAACAGAAATTCACAGTAAAGGCAACAACTGTTGCTACTTCCAGGAAACCATTTCTCATTTGGCTTACTGCAGGCAGCATACAATGTCTTTCTGAGTACTTTCCAAACATGCAGATATCCAAAGGAATTCAAGCATCTCTGCAGTCTGCCAGGAATGTGCTCAACAGCATTGGGTAATTTATTGAAAAATTACCCTTTTAATAATTCTTCAATATTACCTCTGGGAATTTTCAAATACACCTACACACGAATCACAGCGATGATTTAGTCAGGGTAACAGCTTGCCAACAAACACAACCTTTCTTGCTCTATTTTCTAAATTTACTGGTTTCATTCCTACAGTGATATAGAGCAAACTTCTTTAGGTCTCCTCATTCTGAATATCCATCATTCAGAGTCATATCAAAGAACTCCTCTCAGAGTGTATAAAGGTTGAAGTGTTGAAAAAGGATGGATTCTTAATTACCAAAGAAGTGAAAAATGGAAGCTGCTTTAACACTTCTTCAGGTATATTTTTAATAGCAGTGCATGTGCACCACCCACCTGTAAAAATTGGTTTGTTATCTTTTGGAAATAGCAATTTCTAGACAGGAATTGTATCTTATATAAGATAATGCATGTAAATGCACATATTAGACAGAAACTCAGTGATTTGAGTGGCTCCCAACAGCAGCGAGTTCCTATGTTTTAGAACATTTTACACTTATAGAAGAAAGGCTTTGCCAGAAGTCTTGTAACACAGCATAAACCAAGAAGTGCCCTGCCTTTTGCATAGGTTTAAAATCCTTAATTTGCACTGTATAAACACAAGATATCACCTGTGATAAATGCCCTTCTCTACCTGTGACATTTTCCTTATGCTGTTTTCCATGCATAATGGTACAAATCACACCATATATGAAAAGAAAAAACAGCATTTTGCCTGATCAGTGTCTGTTTACAGTAATCAGAGAGAAAAAGTGAATTACTCTTACAACGACATTTTGTAGCTTGTTTCCAATCAATGAGACAGTTATTTTGAAAGATTCACATAAGTTTAGAATCAATTATGAATGGAAAGGAAAATGAAAAAGGTGAATATTACTAGCTTGAGATTTGTTCATTTGAGAGTTGTATTTTTTCCATCTTGCCAGACTCCTGTAAGTGATGCAGTCTGGGTGAACTCTGCAATAAATGCTTCTATAGAATTATTCCATTCTCAGGAATCAATCTGGTAACTTTAGCATATTTATTTCTAAAACACATCTACCATGTTTTCTGTGAATACTAGATGTTAAGGATATTATTTTTAATATAGTATATACACTATACTACTGTGAAATACAGCTCTTGCTACAAGCAATTTTTCTTCTTTTATTTTATGGTCCTGAAAAATGTATCTTTTAAATATTTAGCATATACAAATGAAAAATGGGAAAGTATTGAAAGAGGTAAAAATTGAAAGGCAAAACAACAAAAACCTTATTTCCTCACATTTTTGTGGATGAATTTGTCTCACAAACCAAGGTCTCCATTGACACAGACTCAGCAGCACTCCAGTAGCTCCATCATTAAAGCACAACTAACATGTTGAGGAGTACAGTTATCATTCCTATGAAAACAACTTGGTTCCTGGTCTAGCACTACATTTTAAATTTTAAGTGTTCCTGACAATCCACATAGATTTAGATCAATGTGATATCAAAATCCTCTCCTTATCTTGTAATTCTTACATTTCATATTCAAAGGGGGAGTTAAAACGAATCCAAATGGGCTCTGTCCATCACAAATTAATAGCAAAATTTTGATTCAAATTTATAATTATTTTGCATCTCCCAAAAATAATGAACTATTTTATAAATGGAAAAAATAAGTAATGCCCTAGCAAGTTCTGCTTTAAGAAAATGCACACAGAAGTCTTAAGGATCACCATCAACAAAGGAAAAAATGCAAGTTAAAGAACCAAATGACAGTGCCTTTAATTTTCAATATGCTTGGTAATAAACCCAAAAATAAATTACAAATGGGAAGTAAAATGTCTCTATCTCTTTTGAACTCTTTCTATTTGTGCATGTGCCTGAGCCCTCTACCTTATCAAGACACTCCCCACATTCACAGATAAGAAGTCCTTTACTTGCAATCAGAATTACCCTGAACTACATGTCTTTAGGAGCTGCTGTTCAATGAAAATATCAAATATCCAAATACCAATAATGCAGCTTTAAGATATGGCAAAATCAGAGTCATAAAACTTGGTCTATTCACAGACATTTGAACACATTGTTTATGCTCAGGCTTCTTCCTCTGCACAATCCTTCACAACCCCAGAGATAGATTGTGATAGAAAATTTCTGGCAGTTTAGTCTCCTGATACATGTCTTTTCACTAAATTCTCTCCATATGCCTCTTAAAGGAACATATGATCTATAAATCTAGCCTGAGTGGAAGCATTTCAGTATTTTACTATGAAAATTTATATCACATTAACAACACAAACATGCAATATTTTTTCCTTTCCTGATTCCTGTTTGTACTTATAATCTTTCAGCTGCTTTGGCATTAACTACTAAAATGCTAGAGCAAGAACCATGCCATGGAGCAACTGGGATGAAGTAGAATTTATTCTATAATGTGCAAATGCATCCCTGACAGAATTTCCAGTGTGAACTGAGACCTCAAAGGACTTTCAACAATGTCAAAAGAGCACTTGTGTGCACAAGACACACAGCACCTCCCTGTTTGGCAATGAGACACTAACCAGCTTTAGTTCTGATAAGATGCTTTACCTGAGGTATTCAATTACATCCCTACCAGACTGTGCTGAAGGAATATTTAAAGTCTGCTTTGCCCTTGACTCTTGATTCTGCATGTCAAAAACACTTAACTCAAACCCTTTTGGATTACCAATACTGCATTAAGTTCATTGACTCCTGTACCAGATTATCCAGGACCAGATGAACTGATATCACACACAAAGATATTGATGCTGTTTTATTATTAGACAGAAGCAGCACAGCTTTATAAACAGTTTAATTTGTGGGGGGGGGAGGTGGGGTGGGCTGTGACAGAATAAACAGCTCTCTCACTCAACCTGCAGTCAAATATTTTATGGAATCTTCCCTTGAAATTACTGTGAAAATTCAGAAATTTAGTGAAATAGATAGACCCTCAAGAAAATGCTCTTATTTGAGAATGTCTGGTGTATGAAGCCACGGAACTGTCCACACTAATCTACAGCTCCCCTTGCTGGGTCAGCTGCTGAATTGCATTCGAGCAGTGGCAAACAAATAATATATGTGAGATATTTAGACTTAAAAGATGGGCATCACACCCATGTGCTGCTGTGCACAAGCAGCCTCTGTGCTGCACACATTGCCCAGAGATGGAGCTTCATCAGGGCAACACAAATTTCAGATCACTCTTCAGCGCTGAAACTGAAGAGACAACTTAGTGAAAAACCAGGAATGAACACCAATTTCCCTCTGCCTTCTAGGTTTCTACCAACTTCCTCATTTATCACAGCAAATCCTCACTTTTCTTCCTTATCCCTCCCACTCTGAGAGTCATCAGTGAATAGACTGTTACTCAAAATGGTGATGAATGAATCTCAAAATCTGGCAACAGCTTTACTCAAAAGCACAACTAGCCCTTGCTCGCTTACTAGACATGCCACAGCACATTTTGTTCAAGCCACTTGCAAAGACAACATTTGGGGCTCTTTCACAGAACTAGGTACTGCTACTGTTTGCCAATTCTATGGGCTTTTTTACTTCAATAAAATTTAAGTATCTCAGTCATTCTGATTTTTTTTGCAAAGTACATCTGTCATCAATTCTACAGATACACCCATAAACACACTTTGCATATTTTTCTTTCTTGAAATGTCTTGATAGTTTTCACAGGAAAGAGTAAAGTACATTCTATATCTCAGTCAACGGATGTCTGATACAACACCAACTGCTTAGACAAATGATTCAAGTCAATTTCTCATTCCAAACACACGGTACTCAGAGAGCAGCATCCAACAAAGTTTGGATGGAATTCCATCTTCAGAAATACTTTCTCTTCCCTTGACCTCTTCGGTTGTAATTTGCATTTTCAGCTAAGTCAGAGCGTCTCTTGTTCTTTGGTCTGAACAAATTTATCCTCATTAGTTATTTTGACATGACTGTGATGATAGAACAGGCAATAAATAATATGGTTGGAGTGAAAGTGATACTGCAGTTTTGACACAAACATGAGACTATCCCTCGTATTGGTTTGGGTATGAACACAGACACAGGCATACAATGCATATTGCTGTAGAAGTTTTGCAGAAAAAAAAAATCCTATCCAGGGAAAATAAGGCAACCATGCCTTGTAATGGCAATTTTAACCTGAGCTTAGTGAGAATTTGGAAGCATGATACGTTTTTGTGGTTAAAAACAGTAGATAAAAAAGTGGAATTATGATTATTTGCCTGGATAAGACATATTCCTATATTTCTGCCACATCAGTGACTTTCAATTCCTGTCATTAAAATAATTGTTACAACTGACTTTAAAAAAATTAACAAAAGCAAAAACAAAGCCAGCATATGCAAGCTACAAAACATACAAATAAAAAACATGGATCTATTTTTTTCATGCCTCTGACACCCTTTTGACTATGTATTGACCATTTGAAAACCTTTTTCTCAGCCTAAACCAATCAATAAATTGCTCATCCAGAATTTTTTTACTCTTACGAAATTGATAATTCACAATAAAATAAGAAGATTATACTGCTATAAACTCACAGTGTGGATATCAACAAACTAGTGAGACCAAAGCACACTGGAACAATAAATACTAACTTAAGAATTATTACAGCCTGTAACAAATTAAATATTTTTTAAATGTTTTGATAGTCAAAGGTAAATTTGACATATTTGTCAATTTTCAAAGGAGACTGAAGTGATTGGATTTAGGGGTCAGTCACTTTAAGGTCATTTTGAGACCACAGATTTTACTTTCAAATTAAGAACAAGGAAAGTAATAACCAAAACCTCACAAACACACACATGAAAATAGAAAAAAGGAAAAAAGAAAAAAGTGACTAGTTGGCATAGGGATTTGTGCGGCTTGTGTGTCACCCACTGAAACAAATCCCACTTACCAAACATAATTTTTCTGACAAATAACCTTGACAGGTAAAGGTAAAGCACATAGACAATTTACTGCTATTACAAAGTTCTTCAAACTGAGTGCCAACACTCATCCTCTTCAAAATAAACCAGGGAGCACTAGGTCTCATGTTACAAAGTATCAACAATTACAGAACACTTTCCAAAATGCTAACAATAAATCTAAAACAAAAATCAATACTATTAATTTGTGAGATGGATGCTAAAAAAATCAAAGCTGCCACCGTTCAAAAGTGTTAAAACATAAACACAATGGAAATCATAAATGTGCTTTAAAACTCAATTTAAGAATGTGAAGTTTTTCTAATCTAAATTTAAGACCCTTGTTGCTTATTTATTTTTATGAAAAAGAATACAGCATTTTAACAGACCTCTTTCCAGCCACTGGAACTGTTGGCATAATGCCCAAGGAATACAATAGCCACATGTTCGCAATCTTTAATTATCCAATTAATGTAGTGTCGTTTTAGCAATTAGTTCAGATGACCATATGTAACTTTGTACAAATAGCTCTTTCTTTCTATGACCAGAATGCCAAATTTACCACAATGTGTTTTTATAAAATGCCCAATTTGAACAGGAGAAGGACTTCCAGAATTATCAGTGTTTAACATACTGTGATTTTTTCTGTTGGACTCTGTCTAAAACTGATTCAGTTTCTTACATTAGGTTGATTTTTGCAGACTTCTTTTGAACCTGCAATCCAAACTCCGTATTTTGTTATCTTCTGTGATGGCAAAACAACACAGTCACGATGAGGTCACAGCAGAGCTGTCAAAAGCCAGCTTGGTTCAGATTTGGTGGTTTCTCCAGACAAAAATTAAAACTGGGCCCAGTGTAACACACGTGCAGGCACTGCAAAACCTTCATCCCCACACTTCATACAGGGCCCCACCAGCCAGTCCCTTGCGACAGTCCCTGGGCCGTGACAGCACCGTGAGCGGGAAGGGGAAGGAATGGCAGCCCCACACTTTGCAGCCTCACAAGGCCGCGAGCCCGGCGCCCTGCGCGCTCCTCCCGGCTGCGGGCCCAGTGCGCTGCCAGGTCAGCCCTGGGAGGGCCGTGAGCCGAGGCACAGCCAGGGCACCGTGTCCCCTCATCGACCCGCGGCGCCAGGAGCCGGGGCAGGATCTCACCAGCACAGGGGAACCTTGAGAGACACCACGTCTCCTTCCTGCAGAGCCATTTCGCTTATCGAACACGACTGAGCTCAGCAGAGCCGCGTCTCACACTCAGTGTTATCTCCTGCTTCGCAGCTTAAGTTTCACTCTGGAAGAAATGAAGTCAGGGATGTAGATTACGTTGCAGTCTCCTTTTTTTGAAGCATATGGCATTGGCCATGGTTGGAGGGAAGAAAGTGGCTTACATGGAACCTGTGTGAAAATTAGCTCTCCTAGAAAGTTTATATTCAACACTTTACTCCCTATACAAGGAATATTTCCATATTCCTTTTCATTGCAGTGAGAAGTGCTATATACACACTCATCAATTTAGGATCTGGTTCCCAATACAACTTCTAGTTGCTCGATATATACAATACAAAAATACCAACAAAAACAGGGATTGGCATAAACTATTCCTGAGTTCAGTACAGTGGAATAAAATAGAAAGTTGAAGATGAAAGGAGAATGTCTGCTTGAAATTAATACAAAATACTTTATTATCTGGACACCATGGTATTAAGCACTAAACAAATTCAGGGAAAGCTATTTTCTGTCACAGCATTTCTCTTCAGGAAAAAAGACGTTATTTTCTCCATATAAAACTCAAATTATAATCATTACTATACAGGTAATTGTTGAAGAAGGGAAAGGGAAAAGCAATTGCTGCATAAATACCTTGATTTTCTATTGTTTATACGACTGCATTTAGATGAAGGCACACATACAGAAAGACACACAGGTCTTTATTTCTCCTTAATTGGCTTCATTTCTCTCTAAGGATTCTTTTAATGTATAAAAACTGTAAGCATTTTAATGTAAAATTCATACCAACCTAAATGAATAGGTTAGCATTACATCTTTCTGTCACTATAATTTATGATTACCAAAAACATGGAATTATAAGGCACACTGCTGTAGATCATTTTATTCGTAATAAAGACGTTCTATTCCACATCTTTTGTTCCATGCCGTGTTTTGACTACCTGCCCACGATTCACGGGGCCTGTTTTACGCTGGGGTTTTTAGGAAAACAAATGCAACTGGCTGACCTCTGGTATCTGATACAAACCAGAACTTCCAAGACACATTTCATAGCACAAATCTGCTGCAATAGCTGGACTCGCAGTTTACCAAAGCTCGTTAAGGATCCTTCCAATTACGCACCTATGGACTTGAAACACTGGAGGGGCACAGCTGCCTCAGGAGCTCTGACAAAAAGGGAAGTTATACCCAATCCCAAAAAAGGATAGAGCTGTCCTGAGGGATAAAAACTTCTGAGGGATAAAACAGTTTTTAAATTTCACTTTGACCATACGTTCTCAGACAAAAGTAATAAACCGTTTAAACTCTGGACTCATGTACCACTAGATTCAAACTCTGATTAAAATCTGGCCCTCTGTACTGATGAGGTTCCCTTAGGAGAATAAAAAGCAGTAGAAATGAGGGAGTCAGTATGTGTTTTGGCCACAGCAGAGAACTCCTGCATGCAGATACACTGGGACAGTGAAAAACACCTGGACATTTCCTTTGATGGCAAAAGCTGCTGTAGCCTGGCCTTTTCTCCAGAAGTTTGTTTGAAGAACAAAGGGACAGAGGAGGCACATTTATAAGATTCTTTAAGATTACCCTGATTACTTCCTCCCTTTAAAACGCAGAGTATATTGAAGCCTCTTTAAAAAATTCATACAGTAGAATCATTCCATGCAACTGTAAGAAGAAAACTGTCAGACAACATTCCCAATTCAATATTACATTGTGCTTCAAGAAAAGATTTCCATATATTCTAGATTAAAAAAAGTCTCATAAATAAATGATAATCCCTTGCTTGCACTGAAAAATGAAAAATAATTTTCTGTTTGCATTTAACTCTGCAGAGTAAAATTTAATCTCTCTTTTAATATAGTTTTTGTATATACAGGAAGTAAGAAGATGTAACCTTATGAAAATTGATTTTTTTTTTACATGGTTAAAAATATTTCTATTGGTGTTTATCTAGAAATCTTACTTTTATGAGCATTGAAATGTATCACATATTGATAAACTTACACACATTATTTGAAACAAATTATGATAATGTTCATTTTTTTTTAAGAGAAGGGAAAAAACAAGGTTTTTAACATTAAGCAGAAGAGAGACAATGATGAAGAAAAGGGAAATTCCTCAGAGAAATCTGTCCACAGTTCAACAGAAATCTGTCAGTAATTTTATAGAATTTATTGTAACTACACTTCAATATATTTTACATAAATCTAAAATAACATAAACATATCCTATGTATGTGTGCATATTTATAAATAAATTTACATTTTAAGTGTGTGATGTGTTAGTGATGCACAGAATATAAATTATTTAGTACAAACTACCTATACCTAAATTCACTGGCAAAATTCAAATGTTGGTTCTCATAAAACAACTTTTTTAAAACCCTGAAATTATTTTTTTCTAATTATGAAACGACTTTCCACAATAATGTTTAATTTTTCAGGAAAAGAAGAAATACTACAGAATTCACAACAAAACATTCTGGGTTTGGCTCTTTTATAGAAAACCAGTGGAAAACAAGGTTAGATGCACAATTCTGTCAGAGGCATCTGCCTCTTACTGGTGATGTGGGAGTAACCTGGTCTAATTCCCTTCCCAGCCTGGGGGGGTTGGAACACGGTGGTGGTAGCTGTGCAGTGGCTAAGGCTGCTCTATCCTCTCCTCCTCCAATTCCACTTTCTGTAAGTAATTAAAGTCCCAGTGAAGCAGGCACCGAGCCCCAGTGACCCACTTCCCGGGTAACAGCCACCAGCCAAAGGGGTCATTCTCACCGGCTTTATTTCTCAATTAGTCGCAACTCCGTACAGGATAAAACAGGAGATAACGCAGCCCTATTGCTAAAGCACTACTTTGGCACAGCCATTCAGAGACTTTTCCGGGAGAGGCAGGCTGCAAGACAGGAATTGTGAATTTGAGGTAGCAGCCAGGATGTCATTTGGTATCTGTTTTGTAGGGAATAACTGAATGTTCAGTGTGATGGAGAATGAAAGTGATTCCCTGCCCTGATAGTAACTCGGGAGTATTTATCTGACAACCTACCTCTGACATGTGAACAGCTCTGGGGTCACTGAAAATGTGGTGGTTCCTTCCATCCTAGAATAATTTACTATCTTTCTTTAAATATATTCATTTTCTGTAAAAATATATTCACTTGTGATCAGTTACTTCTACCACTGGCAAAGAAAAGAGTTGCACTGTCCTGTAGAATTCATTAACACTCCGTAGTCAAAATACAGGTTGAGGAAGCTGCGAAGAGGTCCTCAACACTTAGAAATTCTACAATGACAATTGTCCACTCTAAGATTTGGCCCTATAAATGACCCTCAGTAAAATACACAGATATTTCTATCTTTTATATATCTATCTTTTAAACTGTGTTTGCATTACATCAGTATTTCTCTAACCTGGAACCACATCAGGAAAACAAAAATGAAAAAGTAATTAGCTCCTAACAGGATGCTGTCAGTATGCAAAAGTAGCAGCAATGTTCTTGTAGGCAACTTGCATACAGCTATAACAACATTTTCAAAAGTGTGAAAATGATTTCTAAAATGGCTCAGAAATTCCACATTTTCAATAGGAATTCTCACTAAAGGAATTACTCACATCACTTCAGGAAGTGCTGATTTTGCTGCTCACTGGAAGCTTAATAAAAATGCTGTATTTTGTGATTAAATTGTAATTAATCAGTGCGGCACTGCGAATGGCAGCGATTCCTTTTCAAACATGGCAATTTTCAAAATTTGGCAAAGCGTACATGTTATGCAAATTACTTCATAATTGTACTGCCTGCTAAAAGAGAGGTGCAGAACTCCTGGCAGAACAAAACCAGCCGTTCTGCAGGAGAAGGAGCATCCTGGCCAATGCCAGGCACGGGGAAACAACACAACTGCCTACGGCAGCAGCCAGCTGAGGACACCAAAACTCTGTTTCTGCCCCAAATTTGTGGCACTCAAAAGCCCCTCAACTGTTTCCACTGACGCTGCTCCAGGATACGGGGAG
The DNA here is from genome assembly GCA_013400975.1 of Atrichornis clamosus. Lineage (NCBI taxonomy): Eukaryota > Metazoa > Chordata > Aves > Passeriformes > Menuridae > Atrichornis > Atrichornis clamosus. The sequence goes on along the minus strand of WBMZ01004434.1, from coordinate 205,372 downwards.
TGACAGTGGATCCATCCTCAGGGAGACTCAGCAGGGATCCCAGCACATCTCTGCTCTTACCAACAGCTCCTCTCCCATCCCAATCCCATCACTCTGCAAGCCTCCCCTCAGCCCAAGCCGTCCTCTGAGCCTGTCACTGCGGAGCAAGAAGAGGGACTCTTCTGGGTTTGTGAGAACCATCAGGAGGCCTTGAGCAGGCTCTAAACCAAACCTAAGCGACTCCAGGAACATTTGGGAAGCACTGCTGCGATGTCTACACACAGCTCGTTCTTTATGAAACTTGTATCAACACATACCTTGCTGATAAACACAGTCTGTTGGAAAATAAAAGGCAAAAAGAGAGAAAAATTGTTGCTTACATAAGGGATATGCCAAAGGCAAATATTTCTGCTGCTTCTAATAAACACACGCTATTTCTGTGCAATCCTACAAACTTCCAAAGCTGCACAAGTCAAAAAAGCTGCAATGTCACTGGGCTATTAATTCTTTAAACAAAATTAAAATATTCGTATACCCTTATTACTATTAAAATATAAAATAATATTCAGAGATGTGATACATCTTCCGACTCTCAGAAGACCCATTTTGCAATGCTTTCTCACCCCTAGCGATGCTGAATCTATACAAAGATCCTGGTAAGTGATACACGCTGAAGATAAGGCACAGGAATCTCACTGCAGTGGCGTCTACTAGCTAACAGTATCATCATGTGGTCCAGCTTGGTTGGATATCAGGAAGAGGTTCTTCCCCCAGAGGGTGGTGGGGCACTGAAAAGGCTCCCCAGGGCAGTGCTCACAGCACCGAGTCTGACAGAGTTCAGGAGTATTTGGACAATGCTGCCAGGCACATGGTGGGATTGTTGGGCTGTCCTGTGCAGGGCCAGGAGTTGTACTCAATAATCCTTGTGAGTGCCTCCAAGCTCAGGATATTCTATGATTTTATCAACTTGGGTTATTTTTCTGTACCTGGAAGCTAGGATTTTTCCTAACAGGGATAACAGCTTTCCTTTATTTTTTTCTAGCTAATAAAGAACTCCAGTAACTAGATCTCAAGTGTAAACACAAGATTGTTTTTGCCAGAGCTTATTTGAAACTGGCCCCATATTTAAAAAAATGAAAGTAATAGCAAAAGTTTATTATATACTTACTAAAATCAGTGTTTGACAATAATACCATTTACCCATTCACTTTTTGCCTCTTGTGTCTGAGAGGCCGAAAGCTCTCTTTCAGATATGTGGAAACACCCATTTTGGGGTGCACTAAAATGCAACCTATTTGGTATTTTTCATAGCAGCGAATTTCCAAGGTCTGTCGTGTGTGTTGACAGGGTTTCTCCAAAGGGGGTTTCTGATCATTACTTCAGGTTAAAGTGACTTAGCACGGAGCCATCTGGCCGCGTGCATTAGTGCACACTTCAGAAATCCACAAACATTTTAGAGCTCCTCTCTCTGCTGTGCTCTTGGGCAGCACGCACCCAGGTACAGTATGTAAATAAGACAAAGACTAATAATGCCTTCAATCCTGCGAGCACAAAGGCTGCTGTAGTAGGTAACATAGCAACACATTTTCCATTACACCCTAAGATTAATAAGCCTCATGGAGACCTGGAAAATCTGACAGAAAACAAGGGCAATACGATGTTCATTTCTGTTTCATTAAACACAGGATGAGCTGATGGATCTCTCCACACTTTGTCACTCCGCACTGTTAATGGCTCTTTGACATTATTATTCACCATGGGTGAGATTGTGTAACCTCTGCTCACATTGGTGAGCAGTTACAAAAGTGGTCCCACTGGCAACTGCTTTAGAGAGGTTACCTGAAGCATATGGTGCTTCTCAGCTCACGTCAGAGTGGCTGAATCTGACCATAAAAAAGCATTTGTGAAGGATTTTAGCAATGGGCAGATAGTTGGTGAAGGGCACTTTAGTGGATACAAAGGTTTCATGCAGCAGTTAAAAACTCAGTTTTCTAGCAGACTCAATAGTTGAGTGATACTTCTTCACCCTCTTTATTTTTATCTGCATAGTTTTAGCTCTGAAGGAACAGTTTTGCAGTGTTACTTTTTCCAAGCAAGCAAATAAAATACCTTGAACAGGGACACACTGTGGGAAATAGGAACACCACATGGGCAGCCAAAATGAGCCAGCACAGGGACCCAACACCTCCCAGGGATGTGACATGTAACGTGAAAAGCCCTGGGAGCAACAAAGTCAATTCAACACAAGAATGTTGTTTTGTTTTCTTATCTATTCAGATTTTAGTGTAGTTATAGAACACGATCATGCTTTGCATTACCTTTCTTTTAGAACTTAGTTATGTCATAGTGAATAGGAAAATAAACAGGAATGCTGAACACAAGCATGGATGCCACGGCAAGGAACCAGGAATGAGCCGTTTCTGTGTACCTTCCCTGTGTTCACTGCAAATTACTCTACTAAACAACAATTCTTTTCCTTTACTCAAGGTGCTCTCCTTTGTGAATGAAATATGAGTAAACACTATGATCTTTGGTTTACAATAGTCCAAACAGGCACAAAATCTGTTACAGTTTCTATTTCCAGCTCACCTGAGGTTCATACAGACTATGAAGAGCTGTTAGTCATCTTCCTGCACCAATCAAGCCACTGCTAAGATCATTACACACTGATTTTTTTGGTTTTCATTTTTATTTTAATTTGGCAACTAATAAAGAAAAATACCAACACAGTTCTTACAAACACTACACTGAGGACAGGGATGTTGCAGTCATACAGAAGTTATAAAACTTCATAATTGTGCAACTGAGTAGAGATGATCAAGTGTTTCTTAGGGACACTTTGCATGTGCAAATCCTCATGCTTTAATTCAGACATTCCTGGGAGTTTTCTATCCAACTATAAGTGAACAGCAAAGACTGAGAATTTCATATAATAGAGATCAATACATAAGTTACAAAACAATAACAAAAGACATCCATCCAATAAATCTAATTAATGAACCAGCTTGAGAAAATGACTATCTGCCTGTAGATATTACACAAATATGAAAATGGAAATTATGTAAAAATAAATCATTGTGGATTACGTGTTCAGCTACAGTTTCAGGTTAAAAAAGCAAAATTAATATCACCAATCATTCCATTTCATATCTGAAAACAGATTTTAAAGAAAGCTTTGGCAGAGTGACGTATAAATTATATGTTCAAAATTATAAATTAGATTTCCCCAGACAATCATGGTGATTCCACAAATAGCTTCAGAAATAACTCTGGGTAAGTCATGAGCTTTCTGAAGACTTACCAGACAATTTGAAAACAGGAATTTTTATAAACAACGCAATTCATTATATGAGGACTGCTACATGAGTTGCAGTATAAATTCTGTTCTGTCTTGAGCAGAATCCAAAACTAAAGTGGATACTAAAACCACTGTGGGAGATATAAATGATAGGCTTTGTGCTACAGCACTGAGATGTCTTTTAAAAAGCTGAGATGGAAGTGGAGCTTCAAGGGTTTGGCTAAGTCAGATGCCTGAAAGCTAGAACATGAATGGCAACATGCCAGGAAATTAAAGTTACTAAATTAAAAATATGGCATGCACTAAAGACAGTCAATCCTGTGCAGTGCTGGAGATGTCTGGGATTCCTCCAATATATCTAAACCAATTTGATTTTGGTGAAGAACAGTATTAATCAAAGCACAGAAAAATACTAAGGTCCATTGGAGAGAGTTGTAAGGAAGCAAACAAAATGCCTGAACACCTGTTTGGGGAATGTTAAGTCTTTCATAACACTGCTCTAGGAGATAAATCTATCTGCCAGGGACTGAGACAGAAGGGGTAAGCAGCCAGATACATCACAAATCCAAAACAAACATGCAAAGGCCTAATAAACAGTTCAAGAAATAAAAAACCTCCAGTCCAAAGTTTTCAGATGTGACACAAATTCTCACAGTCAAAATACAAAAAGTGGAAGATTTTCCTTACATGTAGGTCCTGAGTATAAACAGTGAATGACAAGCAAATTTGGTGTCCATCTAAAGTTTGGCACTATATTGCAGTAATCAACATGTGTAAAAGTCCATCAAAGCTCACTGAAATACCTGCAGTATTTTTACATCCACAGAACAACACTAGCTCTGTTCCTGAAAACAGAACAGTAAAATAACCACAACCTTCAATGTGGAAGGGTATGGTATAAGAACTGGAAAAGGTTTTAAAACCTTAACAGCAGGGAAAAAACTGTTAAAAAAACAAATAACTGATTTCTTGCACCATAAAGAATCTGAAAGGGACGAGGCTGAAAGCAAAATCTGAGTGCAGAAGGAGAGGCAGACTGGTACAAAGAGGAGATACCTGCTCTGTTCACATGTAGGCAAAATGCCTCCTCACATCATACTGTCACAGAGCAAAAGGGTGATGCAAGCCCACCTCTCTTCTCTCTGTGTATCTGTATGTATTAAACCACTTCACAGCCGTGCACTCACACATCTATCTTTGTCTTCTCTCTTTGCAAACTAATTCCCTACGGAATATGAACAAGACTGCTCGTGTACCATCATTTCCCAGGGAAAGAAAAAAAACAGCTTTTACAAGTGTCTGTTACTAATGCTACTTAAGGAAACATTCGTTTCAATGTCACTAATTTCACTGCAGCACCATAATAGCAAACTTCTGAAGACAGAACAATATAAAAAATGTAGACCCAAGTGACAGCTGAAGAATTAGGGTGATCTCCACAAACCACCACAAACTCAGCAAAGAGAAAAGCAGGTGGAGTGGTATCACGTTCCTGCATGCTTGGGGTCACTAAGATGAATGTGCATGAGATTCTTTTGTCCATTTGTGCTATAATTTCACACACTAAGAACGAAATTGTGTTCTCTGATATGTTCACAGGAGTCCCTCTGGAATCAGTGAGAATTACATGCCTGCATCGAAGGGCAGAATTTGGCCCTGAGTCATTAGTTAGAACTCTCTGCTGAAACCCTACAGAGAATAGCGGGTTTCAGAGGACGATGAGGATCAAACTGCTGCAGCACACTCAGAGATTTACTCTCACAGGAGCCCATCAAATACTCAGACATTCCAAAAACCCCATTTGTAAAGATAAGAATCTTTACAAGACTAACACACCATAGTCATAGAGGCTGCTTTCAGTTGGAACAGACTTTAGAAGCATTAAAAACAGTGGCAATGCAATCAACTGAAAGTTTAGAGGAAAAAAAAAATAGCCGAAGATTTTAAGTCCTGTATAGAGGAGAATGCCAACTAAAAACCATTTCTCATGAAAAGAGAAATTGAACGAAAAATCACTTCAAAACAGCTACTGCTCACAGGGGCCTTAAATCTGTTGAACTGTTCTGCCCTCAGCTAAAGGATAAGCTGGGGAAGTGATTTTACCAAAATTTCCTGCCAGTTTGGGAGGGTTCTGAAGTGTGTATACATATATATGTCTGTGTATTTAAATGTATGTGTGTGTGTGTATATATATATATATATATCAGTTTTCCTTCCCTTCTAGTCTGAAAGAACAACCTATGCATTAATGAAAGCCACTGCAGTTGTTTATATTAAGATCTCATATATATTATTGATTTGGAGCTTTAAGTGAGCAGTTGATGCCAAAATAATTACAAACAGTATTCTGCATCAAATGCTTTTAAATTTTAAACAGTAGTATTTAGCAGTATTGTTTGTGTCTGGCTGTACCTTCAGTGAAATTATGCACTTCTGTGATAAGTACAGACTGCTTTATCTCAACTATTTCCTGGGCATTTGCAATACCCTGACTCAAAACCGAATCTGTGCTTCTCATCAACTGCAGGGATAATTTTTTTCTTTTGTTTTGATCAAGGACTGACAAGTCTCCAATTCAAACCAGCTGCAAAGTAGCAGCTTAAAAAAAAAATCCTCACTATTTAATTCTAACCTCCACTGTATCTGTTGCAGGATAGGCTGGCATTTGCTGTTAAAGCAGAAAATTACAAGAAGGGCCTAATTGACCCTCTTGTGTCTTTGAAAAATCCTGTATGTTGTCTCTAATTGACCCTCTAGATACCTTTATGGAACAATGAATGAATCCTCTGTAAATAATGGACGGTGATGATTAATAGCCACGGTTTGGCTGGACCTCTGGCTCATGGAGTTGTGCTACTGAACATTTTTTTGTTTGGGTTTTTTCTTACCATCACAGTTCTCTGTACTTCATTTAAAAAAATACCTGTTTCAAGATAACAAATATCTAACATGCAAATATAAATAAAATTAAATGTTATCTCATATAATTGAATGAAAAATAGAATTATTGGCATTATTTCCATCATCACCCTGTTCCATGTTTCAGTAGCATGTCATCATAACATATTCTTGATTTAGAAAGCAAAAGAGTTTAGCATAACTTATTTCTTTATTATGCATTGTAGTCAATAATAACAATGCCATATTTCTTTCTCTTGACTCTCCATTGCAATAAAAATCTATGATACTAAGGTACTTCTAGATTTGGCTTCATTACAATGCTGTCAGAAAACATTAAGAAAACATCTCCAAATGTGTCCTCTCTTATTTGATAACTCTAATGTTTAATGTTTTCAGGCTTGTCAAATTATAAACACAAATATGTTAAGTTACACCATTACTCTGAAATGCCACGAAGAAATCTTGCTGTTTTGAAAATAATATTTACAACTTAGCAAAACAGCTGGCTCAATGCCAATCCAAGAAATCACAGGCAGCATCACAATGACATTTGGTGATGCCATCAAAAATCGCTTTCTAAAATTCAGCACCCCATAATGAATGTGTCAAGAAAAATAAAGGACAAATCAACATGTTCTTGCAATATACATAACTAAAAAACAGGAAGCTCAAACAAACTCACTTATCCAGATTTAAGAAATATAACAAAGATGAGCACTCTTCTTTAAATGTGAAAAACACGAGCACGGAGTGTGAAAGCTTAATTAGATGGCCAATCCTGACATAGGTTAAGTTCAACCTTTCCAAAACATCCAAGAAAGTTCCACGAGAACTCAAATGAAAAACATCATCCCAAGGAAGAAATAGATCACATTTATCTAGTTTTCCACATCCTAAATTCTCTTGGATACAAGCTGGGACTTGTTGGCCTATTTATGAACCTTCTATAACACTGAAGATAAATGTAGGACCTGAGGTTCATTAAGCAGCTTTGAACTGTTCTTAACAACACTCAGAGAACTTAAGTAAATACCACCATAATTTTATCATGGGAAAACTGTCTTGACCAAGGTCACAGAGAATATCTGTAAATTTAGCCCTTAGCTAACCCCAGATATCTAAAATAGTTGGGTATTTTAAATCCAATAGCAACAGTTTTCACAGCAGATACCGCAATTCATTGTAACTAAATTGAAACATGAGAAATCTTTTTAAGGCTCAGATTAACACAATACATATTTAATCATGAAAACAAATCTTTGCTTGCTGAAATCTGCCCTTCTCTTTAGTGCAGTTTAGTTTCTCAGAGGCATTTATCCTGCTCTCCCAGATGTCTCACTGCTGATTCACTGACAGTTGCCCTCAACAAAAATGTGAATGCTTTCAGAAAGATTGCACAACTCAGGCAAGCTTGATGATGACCATACTAAACTGCCTGCAAATAAGCAGTAAGTATGAGGGGAGGCAAACTGGGAAGCAAGAATATTTTCTAAATTCATTAATATAGTGTAGGTGCAGCTTCCTTATGAGAATGATTAAAGAAGCAGTTGAAGTCAACCTATTATTGGTATCACAACAGGCAGCAACGTGATACTGTATGTAACATGTTCTTCAGTGATATAGATAGATAGACAGACCATTTTGTGAATCTCAGAGTCACAGCACAGCTGAGGTTGGAAGAGACCTCTGAAGACCACCTAGTCCGCAGTGCTCAGAGCAGGGTCATTGGACCGGGTTGCTCAGGACTGTGTCCAGTTTGGCTCTGAAAAACTCCAGGGCCAGAGAACCCACAACCTGCCCAGACAACCTGTTCCAGTGTTTTACCACCCTCAGAGTAAAATGTTGGGTTTAATGTTGAAGTGCAAGTTTGTGTTTTATTTTCCATCCATTTCCTCTTGTCCTGTCAGGCAATACTGACAAGATCAGTTCTGTCTTCTTTACTAACACCACTGGATTTTTTTTACAGTTTTAACTCCTCTCCTAGAAACCTAAGCACAAGTCAAAGATGTATATATGGCCTCACATCCAAATGAAAGCAATTTACTCACACACACAATTGTCCAATTTACTTATGAGCAATAGTCACTAATGCAAAATAAATGCAGAGACTTCACAAGCATATTTGATATGAACTTGCTTCAGACCCTGAAACCTACATTCCAAAACACCCAAAGCTCAGTGTTACTGGGCTGGGCTAACAGCAAAATGTGTCTTGTCTGTGTTCAATGTGTAAATGCAAACACAAGTGCTATAATTGCATGTCCAGTCATTATAAACTGCACTCATTACCCAGCACCAGCAGGTGAACTGTGTCACTGTGCTCTCTGCACTATGTGCCTGGAATATAAGGCCTACCAGTTGCTTTTGTGGTTACTATTAAGGGTATAAAAACCAAGCAGAGAAGTTAATTTCCTTGTTTGACTCATAGCGAATATTTCATGCAAGTTTCTGCAATAACAAGCTTCATCAAAATCTAGGTATAATTGTAGAAATGTATTCACAATTTCTTTGAAAGTCCTTATTATGATTGAGTGGAAGACATATTTTCTGCACAGAAACCCCAATGACTGGGTATATTCTTATAAATCACAACATAATTTACAGTAGGAAGTTGTTTGTCTAAATAGTAGAAAACAGTAACCTTTGTATGACTGGGGTTAAACTAATTCTGCTTTAATGAAAAGCAAAATTTACATACAGCTTTGTTACCTCAATAAATAGAGGTCTTCATGTCTTTTATAATCATTCCCATTGTGCCTCCACAGCCTCATCTGCTTTCACTAAAATCATGGTTAAAAGCACATTTTCCTTTTAATATCAGAGAGAATACAGCAATTCAGTCATTAAGTCTGTTTCAGTGCATAGAGATCATGGACTATAAAAGATGCTTATACTTCAAATAATTTTTTGTTCCCAACAGCATATACTGAGCCCAAACATTAGAACTTGATTCAGTTAGAAATCTGACTGCTAAAACTCCACATATTGTTTTAGTTACAAGCCTAAATAGAGAAATAAAAACTGATTATTTCTCTTCAGCTTTTAAAAATATATTTTTCACTTCAATTCTCTCAGAAAAATAGCACAGCATACACACAAGTGTTTCCACAGTTGGTCACCCAGAACAGTCATAAATGGATTTCCAGGACCAAACACTCAATAGGGTAATTTGTATCCATCTCCTAAATTAAAAGTTGTTACTTATGGCGATGATGGTGACACAGTCTCTAGCTCATGGTGTCTGGCACTTCCCATTTCAAGGCTTCAGTACAGTTGCTCATAACTTCAGCAAGCTCTAATTGTTCTCACTGAGGTTTCCCGTTACAGATGTCCGTGTGGGGCACAACTTACGTGGGAAAGTTCAGCAAATGTGCTTTCACAATTTCCAAAAAGCCAACGAGGGAAAAATACATTATTTTCAGAAGTTTCAAAAAATTCTTTCAAGTGTTTTCTGGGAAACCTCCAAGTCCCTAAGGCAGAGAGGGACCTCATAACTCACCAATTCCAGCCCAGCATTGCAGGCACAGACCATGTAGCTACTTTTAAGATGCAGTTTCTGAACTGACTGAATAGCCAGTGTGGGAAAGCCAGGAGCTCACTCCCACTACTCTAATATTAAATTCAGGAAATTAGAGCTGTGGCTAAGCCAAAAGTATAAAATGGTAGAGTAAAAGAAAATCAGAACAAAAAAGTTTTATGGGAAAGAAGAATGGAACAAAACATGTAGAAGACTGAAGTTGAAAGAGGTAAATTAGGATAAGAAAGACAGAAAGGAGCTGAGAGAACATAGAACAAAAGAGGGAAGGGTCAGAGTGAGTCTAGGGGAAAAAAAAAAAAATCAGACTTTTTGTAAAAAAGGAGTAAAACAGGATAGGGAACAGCACTCATTTAAAAAAACTGAACAGATAACACAATTCGGTTTCCACAGTTATTTCACAAATATTTTAAAAATTAATTTAAATATCACTAATGACTTTTGTTTGGCTTGTTGAAGAAAAAAAAGGAACCTCCGTATAGTTAGAAGGGGTTAGTTCAGTTCAAAGGACAGGGTCAGTACTTCAAAGAAAAGAATCCGATCACAGCTAATAACCCTGTAAGGTTTTCAATGCTCCCCTCCATCCTCCTACAATCCACTGTATATTAAAATTATAAGAAAATAAAACTAAACACTTAAATTTTAGGAAATACCAAATTTAGATTGTTTATGAAACCTCAATTCAGTCCCTTGGTGTATGCAAATTTGTTGAAAATTTTTAATTACACGGGAATACTTGACTACATCATTTTGTCTCATGTTTTGTTGTATTAGCCCAGGTGTTTTCAGCTAATTATTCTACTAAACATATGTCATCATTTAATATACTTATCCATGCCTATGTTTCCAATGGAAACACTAAGAGGATCATATTTAATGATTATGCTAATATTTCTATCGCTTTCTTTTCAGCACGCCACACATTACACAAATCCATACATACTGGAGCAAGAAACAAGTGTAATAACAAGGCCTCCTCAGTCAAACATCTTGGACTATCCCCAGATCTCTGCTGCTGCCAAGTGACTGATTTAAGAGATGGACAAAAGTAGCCACACAAAAGTACAGATACCATGATTAATGGATGATCCAAATTTCCCTGAACTGCATATCATGACTTAATGTGAAACCCTGAAGAGATTAAAGGCAGGAATTACATTATCATGAATAATATAAAAAAGTGATATTCTGTTTAAAAGCTTTTGAGTGGGAGTTGAACAAACACATTAACACAGCTTCCAAAGATTCAGTCATGCTGAATGTTACCCAGAATTTATTTTGAAATAAGCTTTATGTATCTCATGTGTGAAGTACAAGTCTACTTGCGACTAAAACTATTAGCATGCAGATTTTAATTCTTTCTTCACTTATATAGAGCTTACACTGTGTGCATTGTCCTTCTTTTAATAATGGAAACTTCCCCAAAGCACATCTCGGTGCTGCAGGTATACAAGACACAGAAAAAGATATATACACATATACTTAGATCATTATTCTTTCCTTTTATTATAATTTGAAAAACTGTTTCCTTGTTATAGTGGCACAGTAATGTGGTTGTTGTATCTTATTTCCCAGTATTGAATTCATAAACAGGGGTTTGGAGGGCATTTAGTGTTTCATATTATTTCAGTCACATCAGTTGAAAATTTGTACTGAAATTATTCAGGCAGTATGTAAAGCCCTTCTGTAAAAGACAGCTGTACATTAACTTACAATTAAATGATGGTTTTAATGAAATTATAGTGTGTGACAGGTTAACGGACTGGTGCTGAGAGGCAAATGTCGAAATGAAGCCAAGACGTTTATTTTCAAACTGACAAATCTTAACTCAACCATAACATATAGTTCCATTAACATTATAGTCATTACACAAAATAATTTGGTTGAAAAAAATATGCAATAGACCAAGCTGCCAGATCATCAGAGAAACCCTAACCTCACCTGTCCCATGAAAGACAAACCAAACAGGTTTTGTTTTAAACTTGGAGAAAGAACTACAGACCTAGAACCAACCAGTCAAACCCCTGCTTTCTCCTGAAAAATGTCTTTAATCTTTACTTTCATTTGCTATTCTCAGTACTAAGGTCAAGACAGAAGCCTCAGCACTGCTTAAACACATCAGAAACTGTTAATGGGGTCCCCAGCCCCAACCTCTGGGTTTTTTTTTTTCAATGTCTATGGCACAAAGTGGCAGAAAAGTCTTTAACATTTGAGTGAGTGATTTCTCTTTTGGAGCAGCATCTCTGGATGGCATTAAAGACATCATTCCTACAGCTTCCAGCCAGTTCATAATTTAGACTGTCAAGATACGATCTTGCTGCTATATACAATTTCACATACAGGAGTGAGATGTTTAAAAGAGTAAAACCCTTCCCTCTGAAAAAGTCCTTCTGCCCAAACTGTTGAAGCACAGGCTAAATATCAGCAACCCAGAAAATGTGACACAACTGGCAGGATATGCAGAGGTGACACTGAGGATCTTTTACTTGAAACAAGTAATGGCACAGGACTAAGCTGATGTCTGATTTTTGGCATGGCCAGGAAAACAAAGGAATGACAGAGGTGAGGAGATTTCACCTGTAGGAGTAAGAGTTTGTCAGTAACTGGAAACACGATGAACCTCTATAAGAAGAAGAGAAAGCCTGAAAATCTGCTTAAATATTCACCATCATGATGAGGGAAACAGCTCATGGAGCCAGCCCTGGAACAGGGACCTTCCCTGCTTATATTTAGCTTGAACACCCTGAGCGGTCAGTGACCAGAAGTGGTCACCACACAGCAGATGCAATTCTGGTGCTGTGCCATGAGTTGCAGTCTCACCTCAGCTCCCACCAGGCAGCTTTTCACATCCCACAAACCAGGCAGGCTCAGGCTGTTTGGAAGGCAGGGAATGGGCATGGAGGCTTTACCCTTTCACCCCCTCAGGTCAGAATGAAATTGCAGTGCTGGGGAGCCTGCACTATGCTTCAAAAATGTATAGTTGTTAAGGGCAAAAGAGGCTGTTTGTGACCATCTAATCTGACCTGCTGCTTAACTCAGATCATAGAATTTTAGACAGCCGCTCCTGTCCACACTGCAATTTTTTCCCGTCTCTACATCTCTTTCTCAGTCTCTTTTTTTCTGTTTTGTTTGTTTTTTAAGTAAAAGGAAGCTTCAAATACCCTGACTGCCAGTTAACCATTAAAAAAAAAAAATTACTTTTCACTAAAAGCAAAACAAAATCTTGAAAGGAAGCAGCCCATGCCTTTACCCTGTTGCCCATCTTGTTAGCAAATCAGTGTCAAACACTGGGTAAAAGTAATAGAGATTATATGAGCCAAAGCACACTTTAAGTGTCTCAGTGTATGTAAGGCGTTAAACACTAAAATACAATTTATTTTACAGATTACCTTGAAGTAATTTTCGGTCTAGTGCCACCTGAGCTCTAAGAGCTTCCTACACCTGTAACAACTGCAGACACTCCGTCTCTCAGTACAGACACCCAGAGGAGCATATTCTGGGTTACCAATTGTCCACGTATTGCTCTGAGGAAAGTCTGCCTTTATTGACCAAGCTGCTGATAAAGCCTGTGAATATTTCCACTGGATATGTAGATGAACCAACCCATTTACCCAAGTCAGGTCAGGAGCATATAAGATACTTGACTAAAAAAAAACCAAAAACAGACAAACAAACAAAAAACCTACCACAAAACCATAGAAGCTGCTTTAGATTCTTGTTTTGGAGGAAAGAACTCCATGTATATAATGACCTTTTTTTCTTTCCCATTGAAAACAAGAAACCAAGTATGTCTCCAGCCGTCCCCAGCAATGAAGAAAATGAAGGAATGTCAAGTGGTCAGGAGGGAGCCAAGAAATCACATCCCCCTAATCCAAATCTCTGGTGTTGCACAGTCCAGGAAGTGGGCCATACTCAGCCCACTTGGTTTCACATTCTTAACTAAGGCATGTGAATCTTAGATGTGCTGAATTGTCTTTGAGAGAGTGAAGGACCATAGAGGAAGACAAAGCCTTTAACCAAGGCATCTCAGTTAAATTTCTAAAAATACATGGAATAAGTCATCACCCACAGTGGGTTCCCATAGGGGGCATCAGTAATTTTCTCGCTTAAAATTTTTAAGGGCAAGCACACCAGAGGCTATGGGGTGGCACTACCAGAGGGTGTTGCAGTAGAATTTGTGGGGAAAAAAGCATATTTATACTATTTACTCATAGCCTTTTCCCTACTCTAAAGCTGAACCTTCTACAAGGGAATCTGAAGAGAACTTCCACGTAATTTTCACATCACTAATTACCACTCTTTAGGTGCTGTATTTCCTTCCTTTTTTACAAGACATTAGCAAGGCATATCACACTTTAATGAGCAGTCACAAATGGAATCACAAAATACCGAGGAGCAACTCTGTGCAGCTATTTGCTACAAGGCAGAGCTTGCATGGCAGAACTGATGCATTCTGACTAAAGAAGAGACATTTCCTTCATGTTCTTTCCAACTTCTTCTAACTCTGCCTTCCCTCTAAACCCAGCATAGTTTTTGAGGGAGTTGCTTAAACATTTGCAAGTAAAGACAGGACTCTTACTAGCTCCACCGTGCTTCTTGCCAGCTATGTGTTGTTTCGTAAGACCAAGCAGAATGTGGTTTGGAAGAACAAAGTGAAGCCACAAATATAATGGAGCATAATTCCAAACTGTACGAAGCATAATGATCCGTATAATGTTAAAATGTTGGTAATGTCTCTTGATATTATTTCATCACATGCTAGCTGCTATTTCCTGAAAACGCTTTGAAGGATTAAATAAAAACATATGCTATGAACACCCACTGTGCGCTGTAACAAATCAAAACTAACTTCTTAGTTTGATGAAAGTTTCCACAGTGCTCAGTACTGCAAATTAATGTCACAGTGGTAAAACTGCTTTGGAAACAGTGAATGCCAGTTAGTTTCGTATTAGTAATATGAGAAGTCTCTACAGTATTTAGAACTGAAACACAAGTGCCTTCTAAACCTAAATTTTGAGAAACACAGTCATAAAATGGTATCAACAGCTGGGTTGATGGAAAAGTGCAGTAAGACAATTAACAGGTTTATATTTCCAAAATAAACATATCATTTGCCTCTGGTGTAAACAGGCAAAGCCAGAGGTGGACAGGATTCATAAGGATTTAACTAGTCAGTGCTTTACAATGAAATAAATAGTATTTTCTCTGAAAATGGCTTGTTCTGGAAGCAATATTCAGCTAAAGGACTATTTTTCAAAAAGATGTTTTGATACATATTTTGCATTATTTTGTGTAATTTTGTTATCAATATGTAATTTATTTATGAATTTACGAAGTGCTTGGCCTTGTATATGGTCAGGAGTTCCACAAGCAGACAAATCTTTTTGAGCATTTTTTTCCCTTTTACAGTTTTAAATCTGCATTTCCCAATTTCTGTTAGGGATAGAAATATAGATGAAACATTTCCAATTTCAGTCTTTGCAGCACTGTTTTGAAAATCAGTCTACTGCCCTATGAGCTGCTTCACAGATAAGCGATCCTACTGTTTTCAGACTTTCTTTGTAAAATAATATCTACCCTTCCCCTAAGTGTTCTCCTGGTTCAGTATATTCACTTTTCCTCTGCACTGTAAACCTATTCTTATTAAGTGCCGGCAAAAATTTATGGTCATTTAAAAATGAAGTATCTAACATATCAGCAAGTAATATCTTTCTCTACCTTAACAGAGCATCAAATAGGCAGGAGACAAAGTACAAAGTGTCAGAGTCTTCAGCTCACACCCTTCCTCTACTGGCCTAGAACAAAGGCTGAAATGGCTTCTGATAAACGTGGGACACTTTCTTATCCTCACCTGGTCACACTCAGTTGTTCTCTGCCTCAGGTCCTCCTTTCTCAGCTGCCAGTGATGATTTCCTACTGCAATCCCATCCCTTGCCATTGTTTCTACTGTCCGTGCATAGGTACAGCTGCATAAATAGGTTTTGAAAATTATAATTATAACCTTCATTATGTGAAGCTTTAAAAAAATATATTTAAAAGCTTTTGAGGTGGTTTGGGTGGCATTGAAGCAATCAATCAATAAATAAAAGGAATAAACCAGAAGAAAATAAGCAGAATAATGGTCAAAAGCATTAAAGTTTTCCCAAAGAAAAAGCTACAGATGGGATTAGATAAACCTAAGAGCTTCTGAGAGCCTCACCCTTTATGTATGATACTAGCTGACATGAACTGCATTTAAATGAAAAAATAAAAATCTGAAATGCCCAGAGTAGAACGTGGGGGTTTATGACATTGAGATGAAGAATTACATCTCACCATTCTCAGAGTCAGAGTTCAAGTCATTGATGGAGTTTAGGGATGGAGGGATCATAAAAGAGGTCAAGGAACAACTCAAGATTTTTCATTTTCTACAACCAGCCTGACATTTCTGAGCCTTTCATGGAGAGAAGGCTAAAAAGGTTTATTTGTTAAAGCAATAAATGTGTGTTGCTTAATATAAGCATTAAATTTAAGTAATATTTAAGTTTTAGCCTTAATTTATGCCTCAAGTATTATGCTTTCTGCATATTATAAACTGGCTTTAATGACTGAACTTCATGATATGTACCATATTCCTATTTTGAGGATTTTGGCACTACTATCTTAATATAGAGCAGCTTGATTATTTTCTATTGTTTTAATTTATCACACAGTTTATATTACAGAATATTTAATTTTCTTGAAAAAAACTTCTTCAAAGTAATTAAATAAAAAATATTACCTTCTATATTACTACTAGACAACAAAAAGATTCAAAGCACTCTTAAAAATATGTGGGGTTTTGTTGCCCTAATTTCATTTTTAATATGAGCTGTTAATTGGTTAATAAAAAGTACGTAAATTGTTAGGAGTGCCTTCTAATAAAGAAACCAAAAGCTATGACTAACACACCATAACAATTTTCTGCAAGTGGTAAGTCATTTCTTCCTATTTCCCTTCCCAATGGCACAAGAAAAATACACACTCTCCTGCAGTCTGTTCACTGACACACTGCTTGTCTGATGATGCACTGCTTTGGGTCATTTTCAGAAGTTGCTATTTAGATGGAAAGGAAGAAACAGTAATGTGAGAAATCATGACAAAACAACTTTTCAAGTGCACCTCTCAGGTACGATTCACCTCAAAATGCGCAGAAATAAATAATTCCAGCAAAACAGAACCTTATGGCATTAAGGTTTTTTCCATTCTTGCAGATTGGAGAGGAACAAATAAAGAAACCTCTCTAAATTAGGGCTTTAAAAATCTGATGCTACCATAAAGAAACAAGATTAAGTTAATCCCCTAACAATCCAATTTATGACTAGTAAAGGGTTATGAAAAATTCCATCTAGATGTCAAATATAAGGAAACACAAAGTCTTTGGAGACACATAATGATAAACTGCAGATTGAGCAATAAGCTCAGTGAACAGAATGAACAGTTCAAGAGTTCAGAACATGTTCATTTGAAAGGTGTTCAGTTAAAGAGAAGGGCATGGTCTAGACAAAGGCACAGAAAGGTCATCATTACAGTCATTTCATCTTCATTACAATGGTGCAGTCACAGCATTGGTGCACACACTTCAGCTCACACTTGCATGTCAATGCACTGCTTTGGACATGAAACAAAAAGTATTTTTAACAGGTTAGTGAATCCTGGGAGCTGTAGGTAGGTATGTAAGAATTTGTGCTTTATTAGTTCAGATTTGAAATGTAAATAGTCATGAAATATCTGTATTTTCAATCCATTAAAATTACAGTCTATCAAGAATGGTCACACTCTTCATCAAACAAAGCATGTCCTGAATGTAGAGCTGCTACTTGTCAGACTGCAGCCCAGAACTCACTCTTTCTTTCAAGCCAGTTGTTATCTCAAATGCAGTAGTCTATAATGAGCAGAAGTAAATAGATGTTTAAAAGGTTTCAATAACATAATGAACTCTGGCTTTTGAAATCAAGAGTATCTACTCCCACTGAAAATTCAGGGGAAAAAATGGCAGGGTACATTCAATAAACCAAAATAAGATCTTGGCTAGAATGTAGAGCAGCTAACTCTGGTCTCAAACACAGACGAGTAATAACCAATGCAAAAAGCCAAAATCCTGGTTATGCCCTCATTCAGCACTGAGCACTATGTCTGGGTAAAATCACTTTAGCAACAAGCAATAGATTTCAGGGCTCCATGGGAGGTGTCCAAACCAAGCACTGCCCCAGCCAAGCTTGTCTATGTCAGGCAGTTCAGCTGCAGGGTAGGGACAAAGACATTAAAACTTTCTTCTGCTTTGGTATTTGCACAGTACTTCTCATTAATAATTAACAGGAACTGGAAGCCCTGGCTCTATCTTGTCTCTGACTTCTAATTCTCTAGAATGCAAACAGGATTTTTTTTTTTCCACAAGATCATTATAATGAATATAAACTTGAATATTTTAAATTTTGTATTTACCTACATATTATTAAATTAAGCAATCTAAGATCCTCTTGCACTGATACATATACTGACAAACACATTTACCAAAAAAAATTGCTGCATCTCAGATAGAATCTCAACTTTAGACAGCAGCATTGGGGCAGGAGAGTGATTAGAATTTGGCCCACAGCAACCCAAAACATACTTTGCAGCTTTCAAGAGCAGTTACTGAACATTTCACAATTAATCATAATTCCCACAGACTCTTGCATCAATTATAGATGACCTGCTCTTTTCAAAATCTAAGCCAAATTCAGTACGAAAAAATCTGTTCTAGTAATAGTAATTATTCCAGATTGATGTCCAAACTAACTCTCACACGGTCACCTCTTGGATGCTTATGCAAATGCTAAGATTATGCACTTCCAATAGAAACTAGGAAAATTTTATTTTAAATATCATTCATTGGAGGTTATTTACAAAGGGCAAGGTTTGGTAAAAAAGTAAATACTTATGTATTTCATTGTAACATTCTAGGGGAACAGAAGATTTAAAAGCTGTCAAAGAAAAGGAGGAAGTGTCTGCAACACACTCCATCAATATCCCATGGAGCCCTGACAGTCATTGGATAGTCTGGTGTGTAGCACCACAGGGTAGTGTAGTTACAACTCAAAAACCACACCAATTAACTACAACTAATCAATTCTCTCTCATAACAATGAGAAGCATAATTCCTTTCCTATCTATTGTTCTTGCTAATTCTCCTTCCAGTAATTGTGACAGACAAAATAGCTAAGGTGTAGTAAAGTGAAAAAAATAAAGGATTCTATTTGAAAGCAGCACAAACATCAAACTCATGAGATATCTTGATTAATTTTCTTCATCATATCCAATTCACGGCTGCGAGAGATCACATTATTTTCAAATATATAAATAAACCCAAATCCAAACTTAGACTTATCTAGATTATGGCACACTGGGGAGAAAACAGAGGAGGTCACGAAATCAGAGACTGCTGTTTCTTCTCATAATGTAATTACACTTTTGGCTAATGAAATTACTGCAGTCTCAAGGTAAGGGCTTGCAAGTCAGAGCTCTCACATGCTTGTGAGAGATGGGGTAAAGAAGCACTGTTTACCATTTATATCTGAGGGATGCACGCAATTCCCCAAGATCCAAGCACAACTTTGTTTCTGAACTCTGAGCAAGACTAAATTTGTGATCAAAGCCCTTTTCTAATTACTACAATAAAAGGAAAATTAGCTTAAGAGGGAGGGAAGTCTGGAAGAGAGAGAAGGAGCATCTCATTTTGCACTGCTGGTACTCTCCAAAGCAGCTCAGTGAGCACAGCTTAGCTCAGTGAAGAGAAGCAGCAACAGAGCAAAGCAGTCTAACAGGATGGCTGAGCACTCCAGGCCTCTGTTTGTACCATTTAGGCATTCACATCCCTGCTCCACTCCCTGCTCTCACTCACAGCCAGGGCAGTCGTTCACACAGAGATCTCCAGGTCTGTAGGAGACAGCTCAGTGTCTCAGTGGGGAAAAAAATGGAGGAAGCAGCATATTCTGGTCAGAATTACCAACTCCTGGTCTTGAGACACAGTGCCAACATCCCCCTCAGCAGTGGCCAATCCTTTCCACCATGCCAAGTGTCCCAGTGAGTTGTTTTTCCTTTTAGGCAAATCAGGAGTGGCAAAGCGAAGACTGTGACCTACAACTGCTGGCCACTCAGATGCACCTGTACAATACAAAGTATGATTTACCCAGGGGAAATGAATGGAAAACCAAGATTTCCCACTTGGATAACCCGGTCAGCCTCTCATTTTCTATTAACTATTAGAGGAAGGGAAAATATATTGTCTAGTTGCCCTTAGTTGCCACTGGGATAACAATTTCTAGCTCTTGGTAGACAACAGCACACATCCAGCAAATTCCAAAGGACAAAAAGAAACTGCTGAGTGCATCTCAACTGGGCAGTAGTGATGTATATGGGATAACTGAATGATTTCCCTCTTTGGCTAAATATTTAGTGGGAGGAAATGACAAAGATTCACCTGCAATTTTCTAGAATTTGAATTAAAGACATTAAGGAGATCAACTTGACTAATAAGTCAACAAAATACTCTGTTTGTTGGTATCTTTATTCCCTGCTCCAAACCTGCCTCCAGGAAGCCAGTTGCTATCTGAGCTCACAGGTGTAGTCAGGAACACAACCTGACTCTTGGCTTCTAAACACTTCAGTCACATGATGATTAACCCAACACGGTTGTGTTTGCACAAAACATCCCGTGGAACACAGAACACATAGAAGAAAATTAAAAACAAATCCTTTCTTCCTTCTGCCCAAGTTCTCCAAAGCTTTCAGCGTGAATGGCAAACCCAATGAGTTCACAGAAATGAGACCAACTTGCACTCGAGGAGACCATTATCACCCATCACATTAAACAAACCCATTTCATTTTCAAATCTAGTTGCAAAATTAGTTCTTGCCTATTAAACAATTCTGAAGAAATTAATGGCAGAAGGTTTTGCTTTGACTGTCATAAAGATCACCAAAAACACTCATGTTTAAAATGCTAATTACAGGGGCTCAATGCCAAAAAAATAATTCTGGTAAATTAAATCCCATGATTAATTCATAACGTCCATTTTAGCATTAATCCTGGCATTAAGATACAGAGTAGTCCCCATACACACACACATACACACATCTCTCTCACTTTGGGGAATAAAGTAATAGTAATTCCTAGGGTTTTTTTAATAACTCTTCATATTTTATGTACATTATTAAATTATTAAAACTAGATAGTTAATCCATTACTTTATATTCTTGTTTGTAATCTTGGTTAAGGCCTGCAGATTTTAAAAACTCAAAGCAAGTAACTTCTCATGCATGGTTCAGGCAGAAGTGCTCCTGAAACCACAAGGACTAATGGATTTACTGCTGAGCATCATACTTGTCTCTCCTCTACTGTTTTGAGGACAACACAAATTCTCACCAGTTTATAATTTAAGCTTGAAAAGTAATACCTGGTTATAAATACCCAAAGGACTGCACCAATAGTTTATAAAGACAGTAATATCACATGCCTGGAAATTTCCTACAAGGTTTCAGAAGAAAATAATTACTAGAAGACAGAGACATTAAATCATCACCCCGCCATCACGACTGTACTGCCAGCATTCCCTACAATATCCTTTCCAATAAGGGCATAAAAGCTTATATTCCTGTTGGGGAAAGAAACAGTGAATCTTAGATGTCTATGACATCTTTTTCTTGTGTCTTTACTTCACTCACTGTGGTATAAAATGATTCATCACAGGTATTTCTTTGGAAGTATATCAATCAATAGAATTTCTGTGAGCCAATGATGCAACAGGGCTTTCCAAATTTAGCTTTTCCATTCATGAAAAATTGACCCAGGAAACCGGGAAAATATAGTAAAATGAAATAAAACATTAAATGAAGACTTTTCCATCAGGGCCAGCAAGAGACAGGTATGTCAAGAGATTTGTCAAGTGTGTTATTCACTGAAAAGAAAACTGCTCAAACCACTAACAGTTTCCTTCAAATCATACTCAGAACTCCAGAGTAGCTCATAAGCATCTCAAATGCTAGTCCTAAATATTTGTTGATAGTATATTGCTTGATGTTTCCAACCAGCAGCTGAAAAAGGCTTTGAACAACTTCTTTATTTAACAACTATCAGTTTCCACTGTCTATTGTAAGTGGTTTTCATTGACTCTCTTTAAAATTTGTCTAAAGCCAATGGATCAATCACTTCTGTGAAAATACATTCTGAGCACTAATTTGAATAAGAGACCCTTTTACCATGTTTCTGACAACCTATTGCTAACAATAACATTATAATTATTCATTTTCTGCTGATGATTTTACTGACTGCTCACTCTAGGCAGTACCTTCTGGGTTTTGGGGGTTTTTTCCATTTAGTATCTTATATGATATCTAAAGCTGTTCTTTCACAGCCTCTACATACAGCTTTTTCAAAGTAGCAGGGACATCTCATCTGCTCAATTACTTATTAGTGTTGCTAAAGAATACCATTTCCTCTCGTGGCTGATAAAATATTAATCAAAAACAGGAACAGAGTGATTTCCCAGTGTGGATGTCTTCTAATGGTAATACATGAAGTCTAAGAGAGATCTGGAGGTCATGTAATAGCTCTTGAAGGCAGGGAGGGGCTCAAAGATAGGAATGACTTTGTATACTGAATAATGAGATTGTATTCAAATTGCAGCTTAATTGCTGCTGTTCTGTAGGAAAATATCACAAGTGTGATTACAAGGATGAATGCAAAGATTTATTGGGGATAACAGCATATGACTGGAAAAAAAAGTATTTTGTAAGCATTTTTGATCCTTGCTATTGCTCAGTATCCAACATAGAGTCATAGAGAGGTGGACTTTCCAAATTATTATTGTGTTTCATGTTCATGTATCAGTTAATCATAGCAGTACAACAGTAAATAGTTATCTGTTCATCCTGCCAGTTATTAAACATCCCTCCCACCCTGTCTTTAGGTATTTTCATTCTTATTTTTCTCATAGGATTTGAAAGAGAAGGGAGGGATTAGAACAAAGAACTGAGAGGCAATTGAAAAACACATGGAAAGTCTGTAACAGCTTGAAAAAGAACCTAAGTATCCTTAGATATAATACTACATCACCATATTGCCTTCTAAAGTTTTGATGTAAATATTATTGAATGACTTGGGAAAAAGTAGTTACCCTAAATAACTTCTAAACAAATAAATACTGCAAAATCATGCTCTTTGAGTGGTGGTGGAAGTGTTTCAACCTGGATCAACCAGTAAATTAATTTTAACACTATAAACTCACCAATAATAGGAGCCACCTTCTAGAAACTGTGCCATCAACCAAATCATGTTCAGTTGTGCCTGACGGCAGGAAAACTTATTCAGTCCTCAAAATGTCCCTTTCCATCCATCTTTGGACACTAATCAAGTCTGGTGACAAGCATATGTTCCAGCTTCCCCAGAAGAACTGCCAGGCCACTTTGCCTGTCAGCTTTGAAGAGGAAAGGAGGACAATGACAAACAAAAATAAAGGTATTTTACCTCTAGTAAATATAAGTCCTATTAGTATCATCCTTATGTCTCACAATACAGTGAGCAACACTGCACTGCAACAAAGCGCTGCAACACTGGGCAAGATGAAATATGGCTTGAAACCAAGCTCAAGAACACATGTCACCTCTTGGCACTTGTGTTTTGCAATTCTTGGAATGCAAGAAGGCATGGACAGTCCTGTCAGCTGTCCAAAAAAAGAATAAATAAAATAAAACTGGTTTTCATCTCAGTGTATATACTAGTTCACCTGACAAAACTTTGTGCTTTGAAAAAAAAGTAATAACACCATCTAAATGATTAACACAGTGGACAAACATTTAGAACAGGCAGGGAGGAAAGATAGCCAAAAGAAAAAAAGAAGTTAAAACTTCATATTTGATAGTCATATTAAGCATACGACAGTTTTCAGCTATGAACCTAAAACATTCTGTAAAAAATATAGAAGTGTAACTGATGTGCTTTCCAGGCACAGATAGGTGGAACTGAGAGGCTAAAGTCACACTAACAGGTCAAAGTCTGGGTCAGGAGCAGAATGAAGGTCACTTGGCATTACTCACATTTACAATCCATTTTTCTTCTATTTTGCACAGCACATAATTCACAATTGAGAGAAAAGGCTAAAAACACGTATATGAGAAAAGTACAGTGGTAGAAGTAAGAGCACAGTTAAATCAAAATATGCAAAAATCCCCTTACATTTATGCTATTATATGTAGGAAACTATTTTTGCGTGGGGACTGTTTACTGTTCATTTAAATTAATTTTCCCCCAAGTAAATGAAGAGAATTCTTTTCTTCATTAAAAATTGAGTGTTGCCTCTGCGTGATGTTCGCACCGATAAATTGGGACCCAGTTCTGTTCCAAACGTGACATCTCTGCCAAGGCTTCTAAGAAACAGCACTAAACATCAGCAAGGCTGGAGTCTGCTCAGTCTCCTGGAGCAATAGTCCTTAATGAGAAGGGGAGTGTGGGTGGTGAGCTGGTTTTGATAAGTAGTAATAGGATGAGCAAAAAGTAATATACCAACGGTTGATATATTACTTGACATGTCAATTGTTGGAGAGTTGCTGTATTGAATTTGTACCTACAGCAAACACAATACACAAGATTCTAATATACTGCAGTGTTTGCTACATATTTTCCAAGTGATTGTATTGACTTTGTAAACAAAGATTATATGAAAAAATAAAGACTCCTGTACCATATAATATTTACCAAGCGAACAAATCTATCATAGCTGGAAATAAAAACACAATTTCACCTGTGTCAGGAAAGGAGGAAATAAATTGACCATTTGAAATGAGATCAGATACTTCAGTCTGGATCTCAGGCAGCTAACAGAGTCTCCTTCTAGTGCAGGAGGTGAGGATTATTTTAAATATTGCAGGGAGGAGAAGGATAAGATGAAGAACGGAGTATCAAACAGTTAGAGTGAACAGTTCAGGTGTTTCAAAAATGAAAATGAAACAAAATGATAAATTTACACTCTCCAGGCCTATTTTTCTTCATAATGACACTAACTCATTTCCCACTGGAGTAGAACCAAGAGACTTCCAGCTAAGTCCAAAATCACTTTAAAAAAAAAAAATTGCAAAACATTGAGCCATTTAGTTATAGAGAAATATTGGGATGCCACCAAAGTTTAAGTTGTATTAAACAACATTTCATACCTCTTCAGTATTTGTCCACATAGTAGCACAATACTGAGGTGAAAATTCAAGTGGAGGTGCCCCAGCCTGGAGGTCGTGATAAACCTCCACTTAATTCTTCCACAGGTGGAAGATCAACAGCCCCCAGGAGTCACTCTTACTCTGTGATATTTCTTCCTCTCACTTCTTTCATAGAATTATAGAATAGCTTGGGTTGGCAGGGACCTTAAAGATCATGAAATTCCAGCCCCTCTGCCACAGGCAAGGATTCCACCACCCAAGGTTCCCCCCAGTCTGCCCTTTCCCACCAATTCTTCCACTCCCATTTTCCCTTTCTTATCACTTCAGCTGACAGTGCCATTTAAGTGTTGGTTGGTCTGTGTTTGAAGAGTGAAAATATAAGTAAAGACTTTGAGTTAATATTGGGGACTTAACAATATGCACAATGGCTTTAAAAAAAATAAATTGGAATTACCTCTGGAATAATATTAACAGTTGTGCTCCTGAAATACAGAACACATTTCAAACAAATAACATTTTTCTTTATTTTGTGAACTCAGACCAGTATGTACATTTTGTGAAATACTTTAAAATAACTGGTTCTCATCATGAGATTGTTTAAACACCTGATAAAGCCAAAAATTACTGCTAAGAACAGATCTGTCAAAATCAAGGTCTATACTGTACTCACTCTAAAATCCTAACTTGACAGAGAAAATGTGTTTTATATTTGCTCCAAGTACTTTCTCTATAATTGAAACTATTTGAGGGAAAAAAAGAATAGAGCTTTTTCTTTTAAATACGGATTACTTTACACAGAATTTCCCTCCTCCAACACCATCACTGACACAAACTTTGACTATCACCTTATCAGACTCCTTTTTCTTTGTGCTGCTCAGCTTAATCTTAGGAATATCTGCAGAATTCAGAAGTTTTGAAGCAGTAAGTTTAGGTCTGAAGCTAATAGCTAAATATTTATAAGCAATGTATTTTCTTAAGTAAAATAGAGTGGTGCCCCCCTAAACATTCCCCACACAATAAAATGTGTGCGAAGAGGAACATGTTAGCAGTAAGCAAACTGTCATAAGCAGAGCACTGTATTTAATATTCAGATCGAGGCATCTCTGTCTCATCCCAGCAAACCCTTTTGACAAAAGCCATCCAATGTCTGCCAGCAGTATTGAGTCCAGCTGAGGACAAATTTCAAGATGAACCTGAAATCAATTTGCCATCAAATTTTCATGCTTCTCCCAGACTATCTGTGGCATTTTAATTACAAGCACCCTAGGCGGGGGGTACTACAGATATTGACACTTTGCTCCTACAATAAACTTTATTGGCAACCTCTGTCTGAATGTAGTACTCAACTAGAATAACAAGAAATATATGAGGATATCTAAGCAATAAGGTGGCATAATCACTTTGGAGTGGTTTTTTTCCAAATGGTGGACATCTCTACTAAGGAAACTTTTCTGGATTTAAATAAATATCTGTTTGATGGAAAATTCACTTTCTTTATGAACTTGTACAAGATCCCAACTCCTTCAAGAAGATAAGCAACATTAAGTTCCTCCCCCTTCCCATTCAATTTGGTAGTGTTCTTATCTAACCTTTATAAATTCCTCAAGTCCTCCCTGCTAAAAATTGGGTTCAAATTAGGTGACAGGCTGCAGAATTAGGGAATGTCTTTACATCTGTTTCCATTTCCAGTCCTCAAGATTTCACTGCACGATTTATAAGGGCTAAATATCTTGGCAATTAGGGATCTAAACTGGAGACGAACCAGTGGCTTTCAAGTTCTGCAATGTACAGTTTGGAGCTTTTCAGTAAAGATATTCAGGAGCAGTTCGCAGACACGCCGTGTCTTATTGAGCACAGTGAGGGCAAGGCTGCTTGCAAGACAATTTTCCTCACTATGAAGTGCTTAGGAGAATGAAAGATTTCTAAAACAGACACTTAGAGATGTTACCATGCCAGTATGAGGGTAGTTTGCTACACATGGTTAGGGAAGATGTAGAGAGGAGAAGAAGAAGACAAGGTCACTTCAAACTGAATATAAAACTTGAAACTTAGAAAGTTTCAAATAATTATAAGTTGCTTATAAGTTGCGACAAGAGGCTAAATAGAAAAAAAAACCACACAAGAAGAAAGAAAATGAAAGATTTTAAATGTTCCCCTTCCACCACATGGCAGGAGGGCTGTACCTAAGTGATCTTTAAGGTCCTTGCCAACCCAAACTGTTCTGTTACACCCTAATACAAGAAGAGAGAAAGTCTGTGGTGAATGTAAAAGACTGTGACAGCTGAAAAAGATTCAGTAATTAAGAACTGCAGGATGCTTTGTTCAGGTGTGGTTTGATATTTCCTGAGCTGACAGGTAGGGGATGTCAGCAGCAAACAAGCTGGTTTGTAGGGAATATGAAGGGGTCTGGATTGTTGGTTATGCTGGAATCCCAACACAAAGGGCACAAAGCTGAAAAATGAAAGGTTGTAATATGAGGAAATTTTACAAATTAACAAACAGGACTATACAACACATTAGTTTCCCAGACCCCATTTATTCAATGGAAGTAGTATTCTCTATTTGTGTCTGTTGTTCATCTATGAAATTCTGTGAATTCAGGGTCTAACTGAAACCAATTCCCTTGAAATGCTGAGTGACAGCATCACTGCAAAAATGCTGGTGATGTTACACCAGACAATAAAAAAATGGGAATTAATTTCATTGCAGATGTTTCTTGCAGCATTAAAACCCAGTTATGTTTTACGCTGTAGAGCATAAAACAAATATTGAAAAATTTTTTTAAATTACACATAAATATTGATTAAGACATTTAATACAAATTGTAGTGAAAAAGTCTCTCATAATATTAATAATTTTTCAGAGTACTCAAATGTTTTAAAACATTCTGCCTAATGACACAGGTCCTGCTATTAAGGCTACAAATCACTTTTTTAGCTTCAGCCCAAGCCCCAGTGTGAGATCAGGCAATGTTTGCAAGTGAGAGTGGCAAGTGAGCCATCAGAAATTTGGGTACATCCCACACGAAACTGGCAAATCCCTGCCACTGTACATTGGCACAGCATTGCTGCCTGCATTAATTGACACATTTGTCAAGTCCAAGTAGACATCCTAGAGAATCTCATTTAAAGGTACCACATGAAGAACTAGCCTTTTTTTTTGCCTCTCAACCCAAATTTGTTTGTGGTTTTATACTATAAAAGATCTGCAGTCTGTTACATTCCTGTATGTACTGAAGTCAACACAAGGAATGAAATTGCCTCAAATCTTAAAGAATTTTTAACAAAAATACTACCAACCATCTCATGGTATCCCTCTCATATTATCCATTTACAACATTCCTTATACAAAATACTCAAGGAAAGAAATTCTGCTCACCACTTTCAGCTCCAGCTGCCCACTGGGGGTTCAGCTGGTTGGCTACCCATAAGATCTGTGCTCACATACAATTTTTGGGGGGAACCACCTATTTCTATAGGCATCCTCACAAAATCAATTCAGCTTTTAACAGGGAACATATGAAAGCATGTCATATGCAGGTCAATTTTTATTCCTGGAGGATGATATAAAGACTGAAATATTTACTTCATTCATAGGATCTGATAATAAACATATGAACAAAAGTCCAAGTTGGCTGCCAGCTGTCTACAGAGAAGTTACAACAGAAAATAATCAACAAGTCAATTAGTATATTTCAAATACATGCTGCCCATCCTGAATTACATTTTTAAGGTGAATTCTAAAAATCATGTATGTGAAAGAAAAGCTGTAATGAAGGTAACCTTTATGAAGTAATTTTGCCAATAAACTACTGGCATAGGTTGTTCTACCAGCTTACAGCCAGACTGTGAATCTGGCTGTCCATCAGATATTTGCTGTGGGTATCCTGCAGTTTCTTAAATGAAGCATTAGTTTGAGCCACAAATAAAAAAAATGAAGATTCTCAGGATGATTTTAAAAGCTCTTGGGATACACACCCCTTCAATACCTGAAATAATAGACTTCAAATGTGAACATGGTTTGGGAAACATACTCTTTCAATTAGTTTTATTTTAGTATAAGTATGCCAGGAATATGGAATCTAATGTCATATGGGGAATTTCCTGAAATGGGGCACTACTGCTATTAAAGTTATCTGACTCAGGCTCTTGGAGTTGCACACACAGAGCGATGTATTCCCATTTGGAAGTGACTGCAGTTGTCAGCAGCCAACAACAACAACGTTGTTTAAGCCACTCCCTGAGGCATAAAAAGCTCAAACACCTTTTAAAATTGGTGTGCGATAGATAATTCACCCATACATCATTTTACACACCCATACATACTACATAACAAAACCAGGTTAATATTTGTGCTGTGCTTTGAAGATGTTGCGAATGCTTTTATTACTAATAAACTCTATTTTTCATAGATCAGCACTGAAACTTTAATGAACTTCTGCATATTGAAATACATGCTACAAATCACTTTTCTGTTTTTAACTTCAGACTGCTACATGAGGAAAGGAGAATTTAAGTTCACACTCATTTTAGGGTGCCATGTTTTAAAAAAACTGTTATTTGAGACATTTTATTTCATGGCAAGCATTGAGCTGACACATGATGGGAATATATGCACAGGTATTACACTGAATACAGAGAACTGCTAATACAGGAAAGCCTGGGGACTCAAGGAGAGCCATTTGTTACCTGGGGGTCAGCTGCCCTCGCTGAGTGACCCAGCAGAAACTTGAGCATTTTGTGCCCAAAATAAACCAAATACAATGGAGCTGGAATAAACAGCTCCTCAGGATAAAGAAGGGAAATGGCAGAAGCATTGCAAATTGTAGGAAATACTATAAGAAGGAAAAATTATGGGTTTATGTCTCTGAAAAAAAATTAGGGAACATCAATAAGAAACTTACTGACATCTCTGCTCTTTCTGGCTTTCCTTCCACAAAATACTCAGTTCAATAAGCTGCTCTGTCATAAAGCACATCAGCTATATAATTTGGTAGAGTTAATAATGGAACAGCTTCAAATGTTAAATTCCCTCAAGTTTTTGAGAGTTTCACTCATCCAATCTCTTGCAGAATGTACTCACACGTGTTTTGTACATTTAGCAAAGACAAAAATGAATTTTGCATGCAAGGCTAGCATTTTCATTGTCATCAAGAAAAGTTAATTACTGAATAAATTGCAAGTTCAGAAATATAATGCATTAGGACAGAACCTATCCTTTTTGCCTGAAGAACCTATTAAACTTCATCTCGTTAGCAGACTGAAAAATCTTAATGAGCATTTTGTTTTGGATAAATCCTTGCCAAATCTGTACTGTCTGTTGCAAATATAGAAGGAGAGAGACTCTGCAGATGAGGGTTTACACAGCATCATTTTTGAATATTTCATAAAATCTAACTATATAATTTCTGACATAAGAAACCAGAAACGATGAGCAGTTTTTCTGCTTGTCTGTATTCCACTGAGCTCTGAATTCCTTTTTATTTATCAATGAGCTGTTAAAAGGTTACATATAGCTAAAATCTTATAACTATGTGGTTAACTGTGCAATATGAGTTTCTATAAAAAAATTTTTTAAAAAAAGAAAAAAAAGAGGTATTTTTGATCCTTGCAAAAATTCCATCTCATAGATTTCCCAGTATAGCTGTCACAAAATATACAGAAGACAAGACTGGAAACAACCCAATAACCAATCAAGTTTCAACATTTAACTTGAGGGATTTCAAATATGTTTGTACTTTAGCTTTTGGGTTGTTTGGTTTCTTCTTCAGTGAAAGAAGCAAACATAATACTAGGGAAGATTTAGATTCATTACTTCACTTAGCATTTCCAAAGAACTGTTACTGTCTAGACTTTTCAAATTATTATCACAACATAGGAGGAGTTTTGTATCCACAATCCCACTCAAAGTTAGTTCTGTTAAGACTAACAAGATCACACTCCTTTGCCACTAAATTGTCTCTTCCTTACTCTCTGATCAATCATAATTTCTTGCAAGGTTTCTCCCCAGCTGGATCATGCACATTTCTACAGATGTGTTGATCTTCCGTGGACTTTTGGATCTGAGGAAGTTTTGACACAAGCACACATCCTTCAAAGCAGCATTGCCAGCTGAACTCCTTCCCTATCTATAATGTAAAGCAGAAATAACCATCAGACTATCTTACACTTTTCAACGTGGCACCCAAAACCTATTGACAAACCTGAGTCCACACACACACAACTGAAAAACAATGCAGCAGGAGAAAAAGGGATCACAATGAGGGCAATCTGTAAGGATGACAGCATTTTGGAAAAACAGGAGGACACAATTAGCCTGGCCAAAACAACTATTTAACAAACATAAAAGGGCAGAAAATAAAAATATTTTATTAATATCATTTCTCTCCTGGTTTTGCCTACTTAAATCAGGCCAAGGAACAGGTGGTTCCTCCCTCTTAGTCCTCGAGGGACACACAGCATCTGAAAGAACAACAAAGGATCCTTTTACCAGCTCCCCACCAAACAAGGGGCAAAAGGCACACCAAGTAGCAGTGATGTACAGCACAGGTATTTCCCCAAGATGCCCACTAAAGTACTAGAGAAACTCAAGAGACAACATATTTCAAACAGAAATGCAGAAAAAGCTTAAAAAGAACATTAAAATCAGCATAATTTTTACAGAAAAAATGAATAAATACTCATGCCCCCCAGTGTGGATACAAACAATTCACAAAGGCACTCATCAGTAAAGGAGAGAATCCCACTGACCTCAGACTGATGTGACTCCATCTGTCACAGAGCAGGTCAGATGTGCCCAGGTTCTTATCTCAGAACAGACAAACTGACAAGAATGACTAAACATCCTGCTCCTTTGCTGAGCAGACAGCATCTAAGGGGGCAGGAAAACAGACCACTGGGGATTAAAAAAGAGATTCAAAAAGCACCCAGCAGAACTACTTTTCATTGAAGTCCAACTGTGCACAACGTGACTCTTGTCACGTGTAATGAGTGTTGGTGTGTGTCAGTGTGCAGGTGTTGGACAACACAAGAGTCTGCCTTGAGGAGGAAGATTTCATTCTGACCAAGAATCAGCAGTAAATTTGGTGGGGGAGAAGGTGAAGAAACACA
Organism: Atrichornis clamosus; assembly: GCA_013400975.1. Classification (NCBI taxonomy): domain Eukaryota; kingdom Metazoa; phylum Chordata; class Aves; order Passeriformes; family Menuridae; genus Atrichornis; species Atrichornis clamosus. Next base: position 173,343 of record WBMZ01004434.1, on the reverse strand, counting down.
AGACTTAATTTTTTATTTTTCTTTTAATTCAAGGCAGAATTTGTAAAAGATACAGAATTAAAAAAACAAAAAACATTCAAACGGCTTTCCACTTCTTGATAAAAACCAGTTAATTATTGGATCTTTTTGCATCAGGTCCTTCAGTGAAAGAGCCTTCTTTTTTACTTTGTTTCTCTATTTTACCTTTTTGAATGTGTTTCAAGGTAGAACTAATAAAAAACACTGTGGGAGGGCATCTGCAGTGTTCTTACTCAGACCACCAAAACTTTTTTAACCCTAAATCATTTTGGAATCTAAGACAAGTGCATAAAGGGACAGCAGCATGAAACTGGCTACACAAATCATGGCAAAAGCCAAGCAAGGGGTCCAGAGCAGATCAACAAAAAAGGCCAAAGAATGAATGCAGTCAGAGCAAGCCATTGCAGGTATTTCTAAGAACATTCTGAAGGTGTAAAAGGAGTGGAAGCCAATTCCAGAGGTGAGATTGCCAGTAGTTAAAGATCTCTTGAGAAGTAGCTGATTCCTGACCTTGGTACAAAAGAGAAGTTTAGTAAACTAACCCATTTTTTAAATTAGGGTGTTCAGCAGCATAGCTAAGAGTTTTAATCACCAAAAAAGGCTGCGGCTGGGAGCAGTTGATTTTAATGCATTCTTATCCCCAGGGTCCTTCTGTATGGGCAAATGAAAGCTGTAATGACCCAGTGCATAAATTAAATCTCTCAGAGACGTAACACAATGGAAGATTGATGTGTAAAGACTGGGCATAAAATAGCAGGATGGCTGCAAGGCCATAACCACATCTTGAGATGAGATTACAGACTTGGAGAGCTTAACATCTTGTTTTGAAGCTATTGCTCAAGGAAAGACTTTTAAACCTGTATATTAAAACTAATGAGCTAAATAGGCCATGCATTAAAAAACTAAAATCTGGTGTCACTCTCGGAAGAGTGAAGACAAGTATGATCATTTTTTGCTCCCCTGAATGTTGAATTACAGTGATTAGATTCTTCTACAAGCTGCATTAATTTGTTACTTGCATGGAAGCAGTGTAATACGAAAACATTTTCCACATTAGTGCAACAGACAGCTTTTATGCTTGAGCTCTATAAAGAATAAATTTGCAATTTTCCAGAAAGACGTAAGGTAATGAATAACAGGAATTCCAGTGTGGGAATACCACCTCTCTGTATAGTAGCCATTTTAATTAAATATACAAGATTTGAGACCACACCATTTTCACTACTGTCTCCTAAGAGGCATTGGTTTGCTTCAGCCATGGGGTCAGGTATTTCCAAATAATATAAGTTAAATTTTAATAATCAGTAAAGACAGTGAGGTCCCAAAAGAAGACTTAGTAAAAACAGGTTGACATACAGAAATATGTTAAAATAGGCATAAATGACTTACAATTGATATTTCATACTCTTAAACATGTTCAGACTCAAAGTGTGGATATATTTACCTGGTTTAGCTCAGCAGTACTTGCCATTTTTATTTAGCAAGAGCATTAATGAAGACTCTTTTTCCTGCTGCAAAAGTCTGACTATATTTCATACAATTAAGAAAGGGATAGACGTAGCTAAAACCCAAAATTAAGGACAATGGCTCAAAGCCTAATATGGTATTTTATCAGCTTCAGCAAGGGATTAATTTCACACACTTTTTTCCACTTTGTTAGCAAATAAACAGGCAGACGACTGCTGTTTCCTGTGACCAGGAAAGCTGCTAAAGTGTTCATACTAGGTTCTTTAGAGATATCCGCTGCTACAGCAGGTGATTAAATCCAAAACTTATAATCATTTTTTTCCTTCAGATTTTCTTAGATGGCAGACATCACTGTTTATTCCAATTTGTTTTGTGGAAACTTCTGATTTTTTCAATTAATTTTAATAACTTTAACATAAAACAATGCTTAAAAAGGTAATGGTTCAAAACTGAGATCCAAAGAGCCCTCTACAAACACAGATGTCCTACATCTTTAACCTGCTGTCACTGAAGACAGCCACACCACCCTGCTGCAGGACTTTCTCTCTTTTTCAATTAACATCAGTGGGCTATAGTTAGTACTTTTACTGGTTTCGTTCAGATAATAATACTGCATGTAGAATTGCATATTAATTGCAAATGGTGAGGAAAAAAAGGGAGAGAAAAAAAAAACCTTGAAAAGGTTACTGAACATCAAGATAAAGGAAAAAAGAAATAGCTTCTAGAAAACTAATATTTGTATCCCTATAGTGTTAATTATGCCCTGGATTTTAAGGAGATTTTAAATTGCCTCTTTCAACAGATGTTCTCTTAAAAGAATGGCTTATTTGGGAAATGACAGGTCTTTGTCAAAGCTTACCCGGTGGAATACAAAAATTAGTACCAACTAACTGTAGCCCCAAGTATTACAAACTCTTTATTCTCAACAACAATATGAGACCCCCGCCAGCAGTGAGCTTACTAATTACATATATGTAAGGTAACTTGAGCCGCTGTAAAGCAACAGCCAGTTCAACCCCACAAGGGCAGCTGATGAGCTTCCCTCTTCAGAGGTGGCCCCAGTGAAATCAGTCATATGCACAAAAAGGGGTTTGGTCATAAAAAAAACCACCAAAACTTATTCCACTCCCAAGAGATACACTGAAATCTGCCTATCAAATCACAAAATGATGTACCAAGAAACATCACAGGAGGATAAAATATCTTCTCCATAAATAGCCTAAGAATTCTCTGTATCATAACCCAAAGTGTAACCAAAAGGGCCTTGCATTAAAATGCACACCTTTTGGCAAAATTCTTTTAGTAATAATTGAGATCTTAATTGAACTGCAGTTTCAAAAAGACAGATCTCTGGTGTCCTCCCGTGTCAGTAGCAGAACTCCCTTGATCTCAAAAGAGCCAGGACTTGAGCCCGTCCTTACCCTGTCTTGTTCTGGGTTATTTTACTGAACTACGTCAGTGGGATTTGTCTGCTTCTTTTTACTACCAGTGATTTTCTACCTATTTGGCACTCATCTTTAGAATATAATAGGTTTGGTACTGCCTTTTCCATTTTTGAATTCATGGTTGCTTGGTGGTCTTAATTTTCTCAGAGTATTCAAAGATGACAGATTAATAGGTGGCTCTTTGCAACTCTGTGGGCAGATCCTTAATGGAGCTCATTAGTTTATATTAGTGAGCAGCATGCAGAGATGGGGAAGCTGTTCCTAGAGGCCAACACTCCTCCTGCTAAAGTTTTTTAAAATAAAATAAATGAAAATTTAAACACTCAATTCTGTGATTAAATAAATACTGATTAGGTCAATTTATGTGAAGAAGAAACAAAGTAAATTAATTATTCAGTATAAACACCAAAGAAAATTCCAAAACGTATTTTGGTGCTAGAAAAGTGGAGGGTTTTTTCCTACAAAATTTAGCTGTGCTTAATACCAGAAAAAGGGAATCTTTTGAGATTTCCCAAGCATACCTTGTACATCTGTTTATCATCTAGGACACCCAGTAGTACAACAGACTGCTGCTCAACCCAGCAGAGAATTCTGTGGTCTTTTATATCATAATAAGCCTTGAGCTAGGACTGGATTATGAAAAAAAAATAATAATCACAACATTAAATGCAAGTTAACCTTGGCACTCAACCAAAAAACCCGGGACATTTATATGAACATGGCACACATAAAATGATTTCATTTTACACGAAACATTTTTTATTTAACTTTATTGGACTTTTTTCCACCACCTGCTTAGGTTTCCAGGTAACCATGAAGTTTAATAAACCTGTACAATGATAATTAAACACTGTAAATAATTTATCTGCTTAATCTTCCTGACTGACCCTTTATTCCTTTGTAGAAAAGTGATCCTTGCTGGCATTCTGAACAAGGTTTGCAAAATAAGTGCAGCGAGGAGTGGTAGCATAAAGTGGATTTGCTCTCAATAATGTATGAAGCCACATGCTGGGTAGAGGAATCCTCACAAAAGTGGTACCACAGCAATCTGTTCCTTTCATCTGCAGCCAGCATTTAAAGTGAAGGTGCTGCTCCGAATCAAAAGCACAATCATTCATTTGTGAGCAGATGTCCTTCACACGGCAGGCAGCGCTTCTTCAGAACAGAGCTGAACAAATGCACTGCTGTGAGACAAGTTCCCCCACCCATTAAAGAAAGAACACAGTATATATTAATTTAGCAGGTTGTTGAATGTTTTAAAGTAGAATTTATGAAGCAGAAAAAGCATGTGGTGAAACAAAATGGCTTTCAAACTAAAATATGAAAAACCTCCTCTAGTTATTCACTTGCAAAATGCAAGAGTCCAAGGCTCATGACAATAGTTTATGCAGGAAATAAGCTGAAATGTGAGCTGGGTGATTTTCCACACTATACTCAGATTATTAACTAAAAGAGGCCATTAATTTGATAATATGTGCATGATGCTAAGATTGCAAGTATATGTATTCTGTGTTCACATTTGTTGATAGAATTTAGGAGTAAATCAAAGTGAACATTGTTTAAAGCTGTTGGGACTCTGCACCACTGAGCAGAGCAAACCTGAGAGCTGCTAAGAAAGTGAGTTCTGACACTTTTGATTAAATAGATTTGCCTAGTTCCCTCTGCATGTACAAACCTTCTTTGGAGAGTATTGCTTTTTCCAATTAAAAAAAACCTCCTGGATGTGGCCCATGCACACAGTGGTGGACAAAGGTTCACCCTGACCCCTGTGTGAGCCAGGCTTTGCTGTGAAAGTTTGCGGTGGTTGCACTTTTCATTTTTAGAGCACATTCCTATTATATGCATTCAAATATATATTCTAAAATAACATGCAAAGCCTTTGATCCTTACTCATAAGAATTTGAAGCTCCACGCTTAACCACTGCCACCACTCCCCACTTACAGGCTGGATGTCCACTGACAGCAACACAGACCTTGCAAAAGCAAGATGTTGTCAAACGAAGGCATGCACATCAAACTCTTCTGCAATGACTAAAAGGCAGCTACATCCCTTTAAGTGTGGGGTGGGGGGTTAATATCTACCGGCTAGGTAGTTCCTCTGTCTCTTTTTAGCTCTCTTCTGCAGAAAAGAGGCAAGCCACGAGACACAACACGATTTCAGCCACGGCTCCCCCAACCTGTCCAGCCACCCCAGTCCCATCCGGGCTGTGCATCGCCCTCCCACCCTGCACCTGAAGCCTAAAAGCTTCCTGCACCCTTTGCTCAGCTCACTCAGCACCTGATCACACCCAAACACACATCAAACCTGAGGAACCACCTGCCTTTGCCAACAAAAGCCTCATCTTCCCCTTCCTTCTTTATTCTCATTTCCCATAACATGGCTTATAAACACATCAATATTTACAATTTATCCACATTAAATAAACACACAGTTTTGCTGCCCACACAGAAAAAGGTTGATTCCTTCTTGCAGAAACATACCATTACTAGGAGCATAATCATTATAAGGAGTACTGCAATTTAAACCTGAATCTCTGTTTATATATGCATGATTATTATACCAGGAGTCATTTGTGGAGAGCACACATATAAAAGTGCAGCTAATAACTCTTACTGTAATGATTAATCAATTTATGAATATATTATTTAAACTAATAGTTCAGGTAGGGTATCTTAAACAAGTTACAGAGTACATCGACCAATTCAAATACCAGCTACCAGATCAATAAGAAACTCTAAATAACTCCAGGGAATAGGTACACTTGCATAAGAAACTGTGAATTTTTTAAATCCTTCTATTGGGAGAACAACCTCATCCAAAATAATTGCTTTAGGCCATTATCTTTGGGTTTTGGCAAACTGTATGGCAAACTAGAAATCGAAGTAAGAATTTGACACTATATAGCAAACTATTTTTATACTATTACAATATAGTTATTTTTTTTTAGACTAGTCAAGAGAAATGCAATACTTGATACATCTGTTCAGCTTTTCAACTCATTAGTATTAAAAATTCAACATGGTTTATGTAACCCATGAATACACTGTCAAGACTATGTTCTAGACTCAATATCAAATATATTTATTTATAAAGATAAAATATTTTTTCCTAAAATTTATGAGGGAACGAAAACAAAAACCAAACAAACTTCAAACCAAGTATTTTTAAGGCAAAACTAAAAGAGCAAAAAACAGCAGCAAACTCAGGCAAAAAATTAAACAAACAGATACCTAGGCAAACTTGACAATTTAGCTTGTTGGCAACCCCCATGAAAAGGTCTCTGTACCTGATTTAGTACTTTTAAAAATCTGAATATATGACTTTAATCTTTCAAAGCAGGATTTTTAATTAAAGGTACCAAGTGCAAATTCACAAAGTAAGCTGCTGCCCTGCTCTCCCTCTGATGCTAAAGGTGTGCTTTATCTCCGTTTCAAGTGATACTGCATTTTAAAAATTAATTAGTAGCTTGCAAGAACAGCCACACATTATTGAGTAAGTACCAGCATTTAAGTGAAACAGATGAAATATTGGTAAGCAATGCAGACCACAGTATAAGTATGTGAAGGGGGTCATAGGCTAATCCCTATTGATTTTCCAAGTATGCGTACAGCACCGCTGGGAAAGGCCAGTTCTGTTGGCAATCAGCTAGCACAAATACATTATAAATCTTACTGTCCACCTTCACTGATCACTGTCACTTACTTCCTCCACTAAAGACCACGAGGAAACTACAGCAAATCCACTGACAAACAACCAGGAAAGAATTTTAAAGCCTTGCTCCTTAGGCATAATTTCAGAACGCTTGTGATGTATGTAATGTAAAGCAGAAACAAGTTTCAAGGAGCAATATGGGACATGTAAAAGTTGTAGAGAAATAATCCACAAGAAAACTGCTGGACCTCAAAGAGGAGGAACACAAATAATGATGAACAAGTCACTCACGGTAATCTTACAAACTAACATGAAATTTGGAGCAAGTCATGTTTTCTTGATGATGGAGGGAACTGAAACACATGAAGTTCCCAAAGCTGAAGATGATATCGTCCTAGCAGAGAAGGAACCAGCAGACTGCTGTCCAGAGCTACACAGCATAACCACCCTTTAGTGCAAGATTGACAACGTTGCAGAAGAAATCAGCAGGGTACAGACCAACCCCAGCAGCAGCAAAGAGCTCCAGTAGCCATAATTCCTACCTGGAGCACAATAAAAGTTCAAGGCTTAACCAATGGACCTAGCAGGGGAAACAAGGACAGTGTTCTCAAATGCACAAATGAGGTACCGAAAAGAGCAAAATACAATTTATTTCATGTAATTGTTACCATTTTCAGGAAGAATTTCTTCACAGAAAGGGTGGTCAGGCATTGGAAGGGGCTGTCCAGGGAGGTGGTGGAGTCCCCGTGCCTGGAGGTGTTCAAGGAATGAGTGGATGTGGCACTCAGTGCTCTGGGCTGGCTGACAAGGTGGTGTTTGGTCCAAGGTGGAACTCAATGATCCTGGAGAGCTTTTCCAAGCTAAATCGATCTGTGGATTCTGTGATCCCAGCAGGTATATGAAATGAGACTGGTAGGCTCATCTAGTAATAATTACTGCTTATGTAAAGCAATATGGGAACTTTAAAGCAAATACTACACTGAAGAAGCTAATATAGCCCAACACAATTTGGTCAGATCAGTGAGAAAATTGTACTTAAACTGGTTCTGTATTAACTAAGCAAAGAGCAAAAATCAAGCGGCACTAAATACTCTGCAGAGGGAAGAAATGCTCTCACTGGGGAACGAGGTTGTGCTACAAATGACAATCCCAAAGTAGCTGCAGGTACTGTACCACAGGGAATACAACGTGCAATCCACCACTGTCTTAAACACAGCAGACTTAGCAGCTCTCCTTGCTGAAAGTGGAAAAGCCCATCAGCTTCCCCTGCAAATCCAGAACACTCCTGGATGTAACTTCTGCGGTATTGGCTTCTGCTGGAAAGCCAGTCTACACTCAGTACTTTCAGTACAGCCTGTGTTTGTAGAAAGGAGAATATGAAATGAGCTCAAAATTTCCGTTTAAAATATCATTTAACGGAATTTTAAACTGTCTGAGAAGATGGATACACTGTGTTTGTTTTCTACATTAATGATCTATAAAAGAATGGAATAGAACATAAATACAGTACTTTTCTGCAACACCCTTTACTAAAAATGCTACTACTTGTGTTTATCATTTATATCCTCATACACAACCTCAAAATTGATTACACTTTAAACCATACATAACTTGCTGTATTTTTCATTTTGAGTCATATTGCAAACATTTTTATAACTCTGTTAATATATTCCATACCTTGTATTCTTATTGATTATGAATATTTCTTTAGCAGATTTTATTGCTTTTCATATAAAAAATGTTGGGTATTTTAAAACAGTGAAAATAGTATTACAACTCACATACTTCTCTTCCTTGTGATAATTCAAATATAAAAATTGTTAGCATGAACATTTGCAGGCTATCATTTTTCACATTTTAAACTCAAGAAATAAAACAGAAACAGTTATTAATATAAGGTACTGCATAGGTTCCATATTTTTTTTCTTTCCTCAAATCTCTATTTAAGCTGTTGGGCTGAATCCATAATCATTTTGAATACTTAAAAAAATTAATATACCAAAGGAGTGTCCATATAAAACATTATGGCTTTATATCAGGTATATATTATCTTTCCTAATTACTATTGCAGTTTGCAGACTGAAATACAATTTATATTTAGGATATGATTTTGCTATTAATTATCAAATTGAAAAAAATAAAATCTTGCATTATAAATTCTCTCTTGGAAATTAATGTTATTCTTTTTTTTCCATAATCCTATCACACAAGCAATAAGTGCATTGCAGCATGAACACTTTAATTTTTCCAGTTAGTTTTGAGCAAGCCCAGAGGTGAGGTTTAATAAGGATCAATGGCACTTTATCTGGGACAGGGCCACTTCACAGCATGCAAATTACACAGTAACACTTAAAAAAAGAAATAGATTTAATTAAAAAAAAAAAAGTAGAACCACAGGCTCTGGAAATTCAATTAAAGGATTTATGCAAAGGTTTGCTAGGTTTTTATATGCAGTTACTGCTTATATAATGAGCTTTTCATATTAAAAATCAATAGGTAATCTAGAGTAGAAGATCATCCCCTTAAATACATTTTTGAAATCAATTTGAAAAATAGTCCATCAACTGCTGTGACTACTCTTGCTGCTTCGATTAGACTAAGAGCAATATTTAGATTGTAAGACGTGCTATGGAATACCTATGCTTGGATTTTGCTTTCAAGTGTTCTTATACTTTTAAGTGCCCAAGCTAATCATACAGTAATTCAAGCCTGTGTACAATGGGTAAATAATTAATTTAATTACTAGCATAAGTGCATAAATGTCCTGAAATATGTGAAAAAGCTGGGCACCTAATAGTACAACCTGACAAAATTTTGAATAAATGCAAAAACCTGCATCTACAAATGTCTTTGCTACCTTTCTTCTCAACCTACTCACCACTTAGCACACTGAGATAAATATTTCTGTTTATAACTTAAAGTCACCAGCTAAGGAAGCAATTAGCCTAACACTTGTCTGAAGTGCAACTTTCACACATCATGAATTTAAAGATGGATCAGGGCCTGTGTCCTTCAGGTTTAATCTAATTTGCCAGGATGCTGTAGCGATATAAGATCATTATACTAAAGTCCAAATATCCTAGTTAATATTCAGCACTTATCACAAATTCACATCTCATGCAAGCAAGTACAGCTTCGGAATGAATGGAGATGGACCCATTGCATCAGCACTCCATTTGCATCTGTCTAACCAATTGCCCAGAGTTTGTAAATATTCTGAGGTAAGCACTGTAAAGCAGTTACTCAATGTCCTTTTTGCTCAAACAGAACCAAAGCAGTTCTCAAAAACGAAGAATCCAAAGGATTCACTGGCAGCACAGGCTGCTGCTGTTATTCCAGCATGAGAGCTTCCACACAACAGAGGATAAACAGGACTCCTTCCTTGCATGAGTAGAATTTTCACATCTGTTTCCATCCGCTCACCAGTATCTCCATTTCAGTCCTTAATTTAGCACCAAGTTGTTAAACACACATTTTAGGCACTGAGAAATTCTTGGACTAAAACATTCTCCTATGATATGCTTGCACATAGTGCCAAGGCACAGTTTTGGATGCTCAGAAATTGTAGATTCTAATTAATAGCCTCTAAAAAATGACATAAAGAGTCAAAAACAGCACTCACTTATCCCACATATTCAAATGATAGGGAGGAAGAAATCTTTATTTCTGCTGTTGGTTATACATTCAGATATATATATATATATGTAAATTCACATATATGTTTTGTTATCTTCATTCAATACTTTAGAAGACACATAATTCCTTTATAAAAGGTTTGAAAAATGGTTGTGGCATACAGCTTCAATACATGAAACAAAGCAGAATGACAACCATGAGAGTCAGGGATTAGACAAAATTTTCTCTATCTGTAACATGCTCTGCCAAGCAAAGCATTTCAGCTATGAAATATCCTCAGAGGCAAATACATTATACAAAAGTTTCAGAGAGAGAAGAAAAATAAATAGGACCTGAAAAGCAGCTAGCAGTTTTCAGTTAAAATGATGATATTTAACAATGAAAATACACTGTCCAGGAAGTGGATCGACCAATAGCTTCCCTGTTAAAAGTTTATATTGTTTAAACCTGTCTCACCAGTAATACCCAAAATTTCTGCATCAGTAATTTAGTCTTTACACCCATCCTGCATCCCTCATTGCAGAACAGCACGGAGCTGAAGCACAGCCTGCAAGAACAAATACCCTTGCTGTCACTTCTCTATTAAGTCACTTAAATATCTTCATAAGCATGCTCTGAAGCACATTTCTTTATTGGATTTCAATTGTTTCTTAAAAGAAAAATCTCAAAGGAATCAAATGTTTGCTTACTCTCATTTCAAAAGAAATGTGGATACAGCCTAATGCCATCTCTTCCAATAGGTTTGAAACAAAGACGTTAATGAACAGTAGCTTTATTTTAATCTTTCTTCCCCCTCACTGAATTTCTCATGCACACCATATTTTTCTACACTTTTGCATTTTAAACACAGTGTAAGTACATGAGGGGATCAAAGAGTTTCAGATGAATCTGAAGAGTTATAGCAGGGGTAACGAGGGTCCTTAGTTTCTAATGACAGAAGCATATGCTCTCAACTTTCTAAACTGCATCCAACTGAGCCATTTATCAAGGCCTGAAACTTTTTCATTATTTAAAGCACTACGACAGCTTTCCACTTGATGCCTTGGAAGTACACAATAATAGAGACTCTATATAGTCATTAATTATAATATCAGCTGGTTGATGAAGTTACTGTACTTGCTGCTTGGTGATTTCATTTTTAATTGCAGCAGGTGGTGTGGAAATAAAGTGATGTACTGACACACACAGTCACCTCAATAGTATTTTCTTTTTTATGTATGGATAAATGCAACTTGTTTTTTTGAAAGTTCCTTCTGTTTTATGTCCCACTGCATATAGTAGCTACAAGGAAAAATGAGCACCAAAAATGCTGAAAATTAGATGCTTAGAAATGAGCTGATAGAAGATATTGTCCCCATTTCTTTCCTTTCAAAATATTTAAGGTACTGGGTTTTTTCCCTTTGTAAAGATTCACAGTATGCAAACACAGCTATCATAAATAAGTCACCGCCTTATATAATGTACAATTTTTTAATTCTAATTTTAGTCTTACTAAAGTATTTAGATAAGTAGCCACTTTTGAACTCTACAAATCTGAAAATAAAGATGCAGTTAAGCAGAATTAAACTTTAACTCTATTAAATTCTATGACCATTTTACAAATGAGTGTGTGATATTCTAAATGGTATGTTTTACATTTTCTTCTGTTTTGGAATTAGTCCTATATGCTCCATTGCTCTAGTAATTTACTAACCCATATATCCACGTAGATTTTTGCAATTTAAAGATTAAGACAGCAATAGCATGAGCTGATTTATCCTTTTGTTGTCCTCAGACTGCTGTTGTACATGCTTTCAAATGTCTGCATTGTTCTTATGATTGCCTGCTCTTAAAAGTGTGTTTTGCTCTTCTGTAATGTTTTCATTTCATTAATCTCTAATTTAACAGATTAGATAACTATTACAGGAGATTTTGCTGCTAAAGGTTTTCCATGAGATTGATAGGTAATAAAAACTGGTGTTTCCTAATGGCCACAGACATCAGTCTTCTACATAAATCAGCAAAGTCCCTTAAGAATCCCTTATATCCAAGTCATAGATCAATTGTACTCAAGCCTCATTACAACACACTCTGTTCTCTGAAATAAGGCTGTGCTACCTTAGCTCAAAACTACATTAAATGTAATTAATACAACTGTGATGTAAATGGACACAGCGTTAAAATGTATGTCCCCAGGGAGAAAAGGTTGGGGAGGTAACTGTGTGCAAACTATGTGCACTGTCATGCATGGCACACGTGACTAGGGAAAATTTTAGCACACTTCCTTGCTTAGGATTTAAAGTGGTCACTCCATAAAATTGTGGAGCTGCAGTACCAGGAGCAGGGAGCCAGCTTGGCCACAGCAGCACATTCCTCTTCCTGGGCAGCAACTGGATACCGGTTCTTCTCTAAAGGAAGGTGCTGTTGTCTTGTAAACCCTCTCCTAACAGGATGTTAACTTCTACCTTCAAACAAAACCTACACAAACACCATTAGAACTCCAAAACTTAATCAGAAATGACACATACTGTAAATATTGAACATGGGGGAAAATCTGAGGTGATGTGAAGTGCTTGTCTGCACGTTAGGAAGAAGGTAGGTGGCTTCTAACAATGTAGTGCTCTATCTGCCTACAACAATGATGTGATTTGGAAAAGAATGCTGGAGAAAGAGGAAAATAGCCAAGCAAAAAGGAGCACGTGGAGATGTTACAAGGTGTCCAAACCAGGCAAACAAAAGTAAAGCTGCTGTTCTACAGAAGTGCCTTCAGTGTTCTCTTGCTGACATCTCTGTTCATTTTAGGAAAGAGTTTGTCTAAAAGACCAACAGGCCAGTGCTGCCAGCTTTCAGGAATATATTGTTTTACTCAGACAGAAAGCAACTTGAGAGTGTGAAGCTATACAACCAAGCTATAAACAGGACTTTAATAGCCTGCACTGGGTACATTGGGTCTGCAGACCCAAAAGAGAGCTACACTGCCTGAACTCTCTGTGATTTGCTGACCCTTCTTGTCTTAAGAGGTCCCCTCAGGTCCCCTGTTGCTACACATAATAGGCAACAAGGACTTAGGTCTCATAACAAGACAGCTCAAGAGGTTTTGCAGAGATATTACTGCCTGTATTCCCCGTTTTTCATATAGTTCTCAGCCAAACACTGAATTTGTTAATATAATATTTTATGTAATGCATTGATCTCGAGAATGGGCTTGCATGACTTCTGGAAAACAAATAATAGAATTGGAGTTCATAATCAGAGGCATTATATCCACAAAGAAACCTGGGAATCATTGCTCTGAGGTATTTATTATCTGACATACATAACTATTATGTAATTATTCCTGAAATGGCCTAATTTTTCTGATCTCATCTTCTTGGGAAGATGTTTTGCATTCTCATTTTAATTCACTTTGTACATTACTACTATAGTGGCCTTTCTGTATGTTCAAGGCAGGAAACCAGGTCTGGGTTGGTTAATAATCTAAGTGAAGCATGCAAATATGCAAACAAACTCTTGAGCCAAACTCTGCCCTCATGTGTGTCAAGATTCGTAGCACTGATGAGGGAGCAAAGTTTGGCACCTTTTGCTCACAAGCACTGAGCACAGAATTTTAAGGGATTACTCTCCACATCCTGGGTGCCTGTCATTTACTAGTGCAGGAAGATTCAAATGTCCAGAGTGCAGAGCAACCACACATTTCTCACACTGCAGGACCACCCCTTGTTATTTCCTAATGCAAAATAAAGGCAAAAACAACTACAATAATAAGCTCGGAATTTGGCCACATTCACACTCGGATCATTTTGCTTCATTGTTCCTTTCTCTCTCCTTGTTTTGGCTTCTTTCTGGTTTTGTGAATCTTTGCCCCTCAGGTGCCCACAGTGCCAACGTGCAATGCAACCCAAACAGCATCTGCCACGTGCATCATAAACATGAACATTTCCGTAGTCTGTGCATTAACTGCTCGGCCTGACAGGTAGGATTGGACATCACATCAACTTTACCAGCTGATTTTTTGCTTTCTTTCTGTCATCTCCCATAAAAGAACTCGGACGATTCTACAAGATACAGTAATACTGTATCACATTTTCAAAAGCTGCACAGCCTCCTGAGCTGCTGTGTACTACACAGATGTAAGAATTATTAACAATGAGCTGAGCCCCACAATGTCATATAATCCAAATGCAAACCCTCGAGGACATTTATTTCCTCCATTTCAGTGGGTAATTGAGCCTCTAAACCACCCACAAAGATTGCACTTGTAAAAATACTTAACCATTTGTGCCATAAGAACAGTTATACTGCAAAAATGTTTTGCATCTGTGAATATGAAAACCAGTAAGACAGTCTACAAAATGGAACTGTTGTATACTGAATCACCAAATCTCCAAAATGTGGTTGACCACACTAAAATGAAGTAAAACTACAAACCAATCCATAAATGAGTAGCATTAGCAACAGTCTCAAAATTAATACGAAGTGTGGCTTTTAGATTCACACAACAGAGACATCCTTTGCAGTGCCTCATGCCTCATTTTTGCACTGGACATAAGATTCCTAATAGGTGTATCATAGCTGAAAGACAGTAAAAATAAACCTAGTCTAGAACAGCTTTGCTGTTCTGTCCCTAGCCATGAATGGAAGCAAAGGGAAACAAGTGTAGCATTGGTTTTCCTTTTGAAGACAAACAATCTCCTCTAAAGCTGAGGTAAGGTTAGGCAGTTACAGAAATCATGCAACACATATTTCTCATTAAAAAAAACCTCTGGAAACTCAGCTATCACATTGAAAGGAGTTGCTGAGTTTTTTAAGTACATAAAAAGGTCTTGCAAACAACTTCTGCAGACTAAGTCAGAATCTTTTGATCCTCAGTAAGAGCCAAGGAAGTTGACTGGTAATTGCACATGCTGCCCTGGCAGAAATACACAGAATGGGAAGGGGGTGTATCATAAAATTTACCATCACACCAACAGTCTAACACCCCCAGAGTAACCCACATCTGATGTTCACTATAAACCCATGTCAGAAATTGCTATTGTACCAGTGAGGAGCAAAAA
This sequence comes from Atrichornis clamosus, assembly GCA_013400975.1. Lineage (NCBI taxonomy): Eukaryota > Metazoa > Chordata > Aves > Passeriformes > Menuridae > Atrichornis > Atrichornis clamosus. The sequence goes on along the minus strand of WBMZ01004434.1, from coordinate 158,092 downwards.
AAAAAAAATGAGTACGTATCACAATTAACTCATCTCAAAAGATGGAGTGCACTTCATGAAACCATGATAATTCCCTTTCCATCTAAAAGTAACATGAATTGAGTCTCACAGAACCATGAGAAAAAGATGAATTTTTGGGAGGGGAAAGGCCAAGGTAGTCCTCTTCCTCAAGTGCATTTTTTTAAACCTCAAAATACTGTGGAAAGCACACCCTATTCCCCAGAGAAATTATTCAGCATTGCTTTCCTAATCTATTAGTTTACCTCCATAGATTTTTGATCTTTATTGTCATTGTTAATATAGGTATTAACATAATCCAAATACATCAAGTCATCAGGGATTGGTGAGAAAAGCACAGACATTTGGAAACAGAATGAGAGCAGCAAGTCTCTAAATTAACATTCCCAACAAGAAGCAGTGCTTTATTCTAGAATCAATACAACTTGAATATGCTTTGGGGTTTTGTTTTTTCTTTTGTTTCCTAAAATAGCTAGTATACACAAGACAACATCCTGATTAACTGATTAACAAATATAGACAGAGAACTCACATTACCGTACTGCTCTGAAAAACTAAGAGTTCCAGTTTAGCAATGTCTACTTCAAGCTTTTATCAGCACTAATTTCAATGAAAAAAATGGTCGTAGAATTCTGAACAGAGGGAAAACAGACCTTAATTAAGCAAAGTGTTATCTCTTTCTATTATAATGAAAGCAAAGTTACAGTTATATTTTTACCAAGATTTTTTCCCACTTAATGAAGACATTATCCGTGAGTTTTCAAAGTCACTTTACAAAAGAGCATTCAAGAGACATTAAAGTCAGCTTAAACTAAAAAGTCTTTTTGAAGTCAATAAACAATAAAAAGAACAATGAAAAGACAGCCTTTGATCTCTTCTTACTCTAAAGTCTTTAATTTCTGTTTTAATCTACTAGATGCATTAAGTCTTGTTTTCAAACATTTTTCATCTGCAAAGTACAGCAAGTTTGCCTTGATTTTTTTATTCATATATATTCTTACTGTATTAATGTACACTTCTCATTACCAAGGATGGGTGTCATCAGGAAGTTCTCCCACCAAAATAAAGAGAAAAAAGTTTTTAAATTATTTTTCATTCTGCTCTCCTTTAAAATTTCTTTTAAAAGAAAGAAAAAAATGCAAAAGGAAAAAGAAAATAGCATGTTCAGCTTTGAAATTTCTGAGATCAAAGGCTATAATGCACATGGATTTTTTCAAAGGATAAATTATTAATAACAAGGGCAAACACATAGTGGTCAATAACATGGTCAAAGAATGGTAAGTTAAGAGCATCTCTCTGCAGCCAATTACAGTTTATCTGACTTGATTGCTTGCAAGAAATTCCAAGCTATTCACTGGATTTTTAATACGGCTTTAAAAACTCTTTTTAGCCAAGCTGCAAAACCTGGACAAGCTCTTGACCTGGTTCAGCAGCTCAGCATATCCTCAACAGAACAGGTCATGGATGTAAACAGGAAAGTACAAAATTGCTGTGAATGAAAGTGTGTGGAAAGTAGAGACAGAGAGCCATTAACTCCCATTGTGCCACCAGTTTCTTCCAGGTCTCTGGAATAAGACCAGCCAGAAGAGTAAAAACTCTCTCAATACCTGTTTACCTATGACACACATGTATCAGCCTCCTCAATTTCTCCTGTATAAATAAGAATATCCTGGCATTTGTACCCCTTCAAAAACACAGAATTATTCATGGGGTAAAGCAGAGAGAACCACCACATCCTCCTTTTCATATCCAGATTTCTGGTGAATCCTGGGCCTCTCTTGACCTAGATTAAAATACCATTGCTTGTTTGGTATTGAATCATCCATTCTGCCTTCTAAATGTTTCTTTCACATTTCTCCACCTCCATTTGTTGTTGAAGGTGCCAGTTTTTGCTGATTTTGGTAAGAGAAGAGCTGTAAAAGTATTTATTACAGAGAGATCACTGAATATCTGACAAATGTGAGATCTTAGGGGTTTCATTTCTCACATATGATACGACTGTGAACACCAAACCAATGGGCTCTGAATTTTCCCAATATAAGAATTTTATCGTTTTTCATACAATATATTTAATTTTGATTCAAATAAAACTAAATCCTATGGGACAGATCTCTAGGAAAGAAAACAACCGTGCAGAAATTTAAGCAGTGTCTTTTTCTTACATCAAGTTAAGCAAGAAGACTAAAATTTTCACTTTGCTCATTGCAGATATACTTAATAAAAAGAATCAGACTGAGAGCACTTTGCTACGTTCAGACTAGCCTTTTATTGATTTGGATGTGCTATGAACCACATTATCTAATCTACAATAAGCCATTTACCAAGTGCAATGATCTATGGGCTAAAAGGCTTAGATTTTTAGTTCCATTGTAGACTTTTTGATGAAATGGTAGATCAGCAGAGAATAATACTATAATAAGATTGTGAGGGACAGAAGTGTCAATATTAGGAAATTAGAAAGTTTGGCTTATGATTTTAAATCCTCTTGCTGTTCATTTAAAAACCCAATATCTCTTTTTCTAGACTAATTGTGTCTGTATATTTAACAGGGGTCCCACATGACATCCCACAGGGTGTCAAGTTCACAGGGGTTCAAGGGCTCATGCAACTGAAAATACTTTTATTTTTCAAAAATAAAATAATCCATCCAAGCACATGACAACTATTTGGTGGTGCAGGTGCTATAATTATGTAAGGAGACAATTATCATGGTACTGCCTTCTTGCTGTTGCTGTTTGCCAAGATCCAAGTTTCATCTGCTGCACAAGTGATTTTTGCAGTTTCCCTTGAAACAGATCTGATCCAATTGGGGCCAGAAACTTCTTTACCTATATGCACAGAGCCTGGAACACAAGGCTGAGATCCCAATTAGGCATGTGACCTACACAAAAGTGGACTAACACTCCCACAATTTCATCTCTACCTACCCTCTAATTCTCAGCATTGACCACTTTTGTACTTGGGAATGCTCCAGCTGGAAATGCCATAGAAATCTCAAATCCATTCATTTATCTACTGTTCTGTGTTTAGCTAGGAAAGAACCACACATATGAAATCTCCTTCATTATTTGGCAATATTGCTTTCTGATTGGAATATTTGACTGATCTCCCCGACGATGTATACCATAACTTTCTTCTCAAATTACCAAGCAATTCATGCAAAGACAAATTCTTTCTGAAAATGGTTGCCTTTAGCTAACTTGAACTCAGAGGTTTGTGAGAAGCACAACACTGCTAAAAAGATTTGCAACATCATCAGAATTACATCTCAGGTAAGCAAAGAAAAAATAAAAATCCAGTGGTCTTCAGTAGACAGAAATAAAATCCACTATTTAGGGCTAATTAAGTGAAAGCCAAAGCATTTTTATGATATCATTTTATCTATAGCTGCATGGCAAATTTTACTGCATCGTTTCTGAGTAAGACTGACAGGTTACACGCTGAAGTAAATGTACTGAAGACATTAATGTCACTTTAAAGCAACTCAAGTTTTGATGTTCTTATATTTTTGTTGTACTGCAACGATTAGGATGCATTGCCTCCTTTTTTTTTTTTTTTTGAAAATGAAAAAAGGAAGCGTTACCGGATCAGGCAACCACGGAACTTTACAGCAAGTGACAGTAACTCTAACGTGAGCCAGTTTGTATAAAGATGTTATTGCACCTTTCCAGTTCTAATCGCCAATTATGACTCTATTAGTCCTCCTTGGCAGTTCATCTGCTCCTGCATCAGCTGAGGGGGGCTTGGAGAGGGACCTCTGATCCTCCCGTTTCCGCTCCAGCGAGTGCTCGGCACAGCTGCTGTCATCTCCAGACAGTGAGGGGTGAGGCATTGCCTTTTCCAAGATAACTACACCTGACCTTACAACAATTTACCAAGGAAATACCTGCCTAATGGCAGGGTGAGTGCAGTTTCTTTTACACTCACAACGGCGCTGCAAATTAGAGACAACAGGATAAATCTATGACCAGCTCACCAGACACTTCATTAAATCACTGTTCCCTTGCCTTGTAGAGCACTAATAGAATCACAGCCCTCGTTAGCTACTGAATAAAAGATCAATCACATTCTTTGAGAGCTCTTGCTACCAGCTTCCAGAGGAAACAAGGAAAAAAAAGACATATTTAGGATCATCAGTAAGATTCTGAATGGCCTCACTGCAAGTTGGCTAAATTACCTTTTCCACAACTGACTCTGGCTGTAATACTCTGAGGAACTTGTTAAGTCTGCTTTCAAAAGCTGCTATCTAATATATGACTACCAGGCCCTGGTCAAAAGTTCATAATGTGCATATGTAAAAAGGTACTAAATTGCCTGAGGGCTAAAACCAGAGGAGTTTAATTGCAGCAAAATGCTGAAAATGGTCTGTTGAGGGCCTTTCTATTGGGATACTGCTGGCACTAGCTGATTGAAGTACAGCACATAAAAGCCTTACAACAATATTTCCTTAAATGCAGCTGAAACTGCCAGCACTTGCTAGTGCATATATGGTGTGCCAAGAGGAAAAAAAAAAAAAAAAAAAAAAAAGAGAACCTCCTCTAAAACAAACAAAGATTTAAGGATTGATATAATTCATAATTGAAAAGTGTGTGGATAAAAGGAAGGATTAAACAACAATCAGTATCTGTCAGTATAAATCACGTTATAGGCTCCACATGTTATGGTGGGAAATGTAAGTACATGTGTAAACATATTTAATTGGCACCCATTAAGATTCACTGCAATGAAAACTGGAAAACAGCTTCCATCAATCTGTTCATGACCACACTTGGAAATTTTAGAAACAGTCACCTATGAGACTGAAAATTCCCCCTGAAATCTAATGATTTGCTTGTAGTAATTTGAGAATTATTTCTCTAATTATTGACATGATAAAGGAAAAAGAAAAAGGAAAAGAAGAAAAAATAAAACATTTTTATCTGAATCCATTCAAAAGATTATTTTTCAATAGAAAAATAAAATCACAATATAAATGTTTAAGAAAAAATGGTTATCAACTGAAAATTAAGAAGAAACAGGAAAATCTTCACTTAATTCTATTACATTTGATTATCTCAAAATTATTTTTCTATCAGCAGCAATATTTTAACTGCACAGTGAACACAAGCAGAATATTCTTCCTTCTGCATGGGCATTTATGAACACATTGCCTGAGAATATTGATTTTGGCCATGAAATGCCATCTAAAGAAAAAAACATAAAAACTGACCATCTTCAAATATTGTTCTTTTTGCAGATTTACTCGGTGATCTCTGTGGTTTACTCCTCAATATTTCTATTATTATCTTGGGCAAAATTTATAGCTACAAACAAAATGGTTATCATGAAACATTTCATTCTTCATAAATTTCATTTTTACCTTTTGAAAACCACATTCAAATGTGGTTAAGGCACACACTGTGCAGGAAACGTGCAGGAAAATCAGGTCAGTGCAACAGTCCCTTCATAGAGATTGCAGTCGGAATGTTTTCTGCAGCCCATATTTTGTTCATCTACAGCACGTGTTGTCTTTGGGCATGTCATGGCTGAGAAAATTAAACAACAGCTCGGCATAAAGGTTTTAGTTTAAATGTTTATAAAAGGTTTTTAAATAGCTTGCCTAATATTCTTAACAACAACATTGATCTGAGTGGATGCCAAAAAAAATTTCTAATTCATTTACCTTATCTACACAGAGGAAGTCAGAGAAGTTTGGAAAAGCACGGTTTTAACACCAACAGCATTTACCCTAACAAATAAACTTCGTGGAAATTACAAACCAAGAGTGTCTGACAACAAATGAAGATGATGGAACAAGCTTTCATTTGGTTACTGTTGACATTCAGTGTTGACATTTATGCAGTAAGGAAGTCATTCAAATAGGTTTAGAATTTATGCTTGGGACAAACTCACAAAAATCTCCCAAAACAGAAAGGGACAACAGACTACAAATATTTCAGTGGGGAAACTGTTTAAGGCAAACAGATTGACGTCATTCCAGATCTCCATGTCAGGTCTGGACAACCCTTTTTTTCCAGCTCCTGAGCATTACAATACAATTAATTAATGGATGTGTCTGCCAGCAGAAGGGAACAGAGAATGGAAGTGGGAGAGCAAAGTTTTCTCTTGTGGTGATAGTGAACAGGAATGACCACATCATTTGGCTCAGTCACATTTCATTACCAACTGAAAACATTATTTTAGGGGAATAGATTATCAGTTAGATTGCATTTACACGAATCCTTGCCACGGACAGCGACAAAGTTTTTGGATGCTTCTTCTGTCCATTCCTAACAGCAGAAAAAGCACTGAGCTGTGTGTTCAGCTTGGCTGCCCTTGGGTAGACATGGAGAGTGTTTGATGTTCCAAGACAAGCAAAGGCCTGGATTGTGTTCTGAAGAGCCTAATTGACTTTAGCTGAAGACCATTTAGAACACCACATTACTGTCTACTGAATAAGCACATGTGTAATGCAATAATGATAAATTTCACCTCATCACCAAAAGTAGGGTCAGCTATTGTTTTCATAAAATGACATTCCATATGAAAACATTTCCTTTAGAAACATAAAGCCAAAAAGGAGATAATAAATATTATATCACAAGGGGAACTGATAGCTTTGTTGGTATTTTTAGCTATAATTCCTTTAAAAGTTGGAAATTCACATATATTTCTCATCAAGGGAATGGAAGAAGTCAACACCGTTTTTTTCACAAAGCCATCACTTTTGGTACAAAAGCTAAGAGAGGCTCACTTTGTACCTCCTATTTTATGCAATGTACCCAGTGTAGCTCTAAAACCATTCAGCTCAGGTAACACCTTGTTTCTTGGCAGAACTACTTAAATTATCTCTGTTGACTCATGACATCTTGACAAAACAAAAATAAATGTATTTCCCAGAAAACCTTTATTTTAATGTCACTACATCTGAAGAAAATAATGTGAAATTTTTACATTTATGCCATGAGATTATTACAGAACTGTCACAAGTGTGTCTGGTCCACAGCAGGAAACAGGAAGGGACTTTTCAGATGCCCTGCTCTAAGACCCTGTCTATTGCTCAAGCACACAGATATTTGGAACCTCTGCCTAGGGAAACTGCAACGGGAAATTCCTTTCCTACAGAGGCAGGACACTGCTCTGCCATGGAGAGCCTGATTGTCAGTACTGGGGCAAGGAGCACCAGCACACCCAGTATCCTTGTGCAGCTCACGCCTCTGCTCCATAATTAACACTGTTAGATCAGCCACACTATTTGGGATGGGATGGACTGCTCGACATGAGCAGACAATCAGGTTCTAAATGACACTGTTACAAAGTCATTATCATAAAAAATTGCCAAGACGGTTGTTTTACTTGAAGTGCTAAATTAGTTTTCTTGTACTGGTAGTATTCATCATAATGTAAGTTTGACAATTCGGGACAACATTTTAATAGTAATGCTGTTCAGTGGAAAGAAATAGTGTTTCCAATTTTCTAGTAAAATGAAAAAAACCCTAATTGTATTCATTAATACATTACAGTGAGAGACAAGGTAATCCTAAGACAAATACCTATATTCAAGGCTGTTGAATTTAAGTGAAAAATTTAATCCTCGTATTTCCAAGTATTCTTATGCCATAGCTTGTTAAATTGAAGTGTTCTTCAATGTTTTTTGCATAATAGTGGGTACAGCATTCAAACAGAAATGAGTACCAAGGTGCCAGGTCAGCATAAGGGTTTTCAAACTTATTCCTTTTAAAGTCTGGTGCTCAACACTTGAGCAAGTGCTTCCATAACCAGACAGGAGTCTCACCAGCCACTTGTATGTACACACCCATGTATTAGAAACAAAAGAAATGAGCAATGGTGTGACCAAACATTAAAAATAAGCTCACAGTAAATTTCAAGTCTTATGTCTGCTCAACAGACTTCTGAATCAATAGCAGTATCCATCTTAAGTGCATTAAAGTTGCAACACCCACAGAAGCAGCACATGTACGAGAACTCCAGCTTTGGAAATGTCAGCCATTAAGACATTACTGCTGGAAAAGATGGAAATCCACAGCACTGGCAAATCCATCTTGCATGTTTGGGACAAGTAGGTCTTGTTTTTCAAAACAAACAATTCTCTCTACATCTCAAAAAATGCTGTTTTTACTTTAGATGCATCATCCAACATTACTACCTTTATCTTATATCAATGTGATGCTTTTCCAATTAATAAAAGTCCTCAACTACCTTCCATAGATTTTTTTTTGGCAGGCACTGAAGACTGTGCTACATCCATAGTGATACTTAATAACTGCAAAAACATGTTGTCACTAAAATAATGGATGGGATTTGACTACATTGTTTATATTTATTGACATTCTCCTTGCTAAAATAGTATTGATGCTACTACTCTAGCACCTTCCTAGAAACAGCAGAATAAAGAGGTTGGAAAATCCAAATGACTCAGGTATTGTCTCTAAGGAAACTTTAAAAGCTAAGTCAACTCAGATATTCTCTGATTACAAATCCTTGTACAGATTATTGCAAAACTACTGAGTCCTGCATTATTTGTGGTTCATTTTTACACTGAACTAAGCACAATGGGTTCAGTATTATGTTCACTTTCCTCTGAAGAGAATGAGTGCAATCTGCTACTTTATCACAAGGAAATCATACAAACTAAGGTCATCTAACACATATCAAAACACAGAACCATTTTAATATTTCAACTGACAAATGGATTCAAGTCCTTTTTTTTTTGCCAAATCCTTCTCTTCTATTCTTAAATATAATTCTTGAATTGTATGTACATTTAAACTTTTAAAATAATACATTTGTGTTTTCTTCCTTTTCTGATAAAGATGAGGAACTACAGACGTAAAGTCCAAAAGAGTAGGTTAAGAAAAGGAAGAGGAGAGGCAGAAGGGCACATCTTCTCACACTGGTATTGGCAATAAAACCAACACAAAATTAAGGACAATATTTTGGTTTCATTAATTTTTCTGGAACATATATTCCCTTTTCTTCTCTTTCTTTAGAGACACATGTGCTCTTACCTAGACAGAAGATATTTAGAGTAAAAGAATTAGGACTACAAGAGAAAGAAGTTCAGGATTTGACCAGTGCCTAACTCAATCCTTTTAATAACTCTCAGAGAGAGATATCCCATGGAAGCTACTGAACTACAAAATGCTGACGAATATCCAGTGGAAAAACTAAACACACTCCCTAACACAGTCTCATCAAACCACAGACTTATTTCCCTCCACATAGGAACCCAGCCAGTGCTCCAAGCTGGGCAAGGAACATCTTGAAATTTGAGTCTTGCCTTTAGAAAAAAAAAAAGGAAGTTACCGCACTCATATCCGCAACACCAAAAAAAACCCCCAAACCAACAAACCCAACCCAGCAAGTTCCCCCACATTTTCCTCAGGAGAAAAAAAATGTACCTATATATACAGTAAACTATGAAATAGAGAACTGACAAGAACTAGAAACACTATTAGCATCACAGTGGGATACCTCCCAAAAGCCTGGAAATATTCATATTTCTATACATACACGTACATTTTCAAGAGCTTTCCTGGAAGGAAGATTTTAGGAATGTTAATTCAGTTATGCAGTTATGTCCAGGGAATGCCAACATGATGATAAATGACACGTCACTGAGTGGAAAACAAACAGATGAATATTTTTTTTTTTTTAGGGAAACAGACTCTTATTGTGTTCACCTATCCAGGAATATGAACTATATTAAAAACCCAAGTATATTTTCCATCTCTATAGATACATAGGCAGGCACATACACACACATATATATAAATATATATGTATGTAAAAATAGTGAGAATACTGAAAAAACATTATGTAGTACTCTGCATTTGATATACTTTATTATTTTTGGATCTTGCAAATATACTTTTTTAATGACTTTGCTCTACAAGAAGGGACTTTCTAGCTCATGTTACTTGGACACCCTTACTGTTTACTCTTCCATCTTTTTTGTAAAGTCAGAAGAGATTTCCCTGAGAACTTCAAATAAATAAGATATCCAGCTGCACAAACACTATACATTCTGTTAGATTACTTTGGCTTCCTAAGGAATATTTGACTTTCTCTGGATGTAAATGATTAAAGAGAATCCATCATCTGAAACTCATTGGTGAACTGTTTAAAGTGGTGTGGCACCTCTTCAAAGATGATACAGAGAGAAATGAAAAGACCATGGTACGATAAAGCATCTCAGATATCCAAGGGGTTCTGGGGAAATAATGTAACTAAGCACTGCATCCCGCAATTAAGAGATAGTATTTAAATGAAAGTTCCATAAAATGGGATCTATACTGCATTCTTTTTAAAAAAACAATTTCATATTTCGTCTTTTCTACGTAGGGCCAATAAAAGCTTGAAGTTTCCTGAACATCTGTTCACTCATAAATAGAAATTTCAAAGAAAAATGTGAGGAAAGATAAACCATGTTCTAGAATCCACAAAATGTATATTGCTCTGTGAGCTACGATCACAAAATGACATAGACTAACAGCATTCAATTATGTAATTTCATTAGTTTTATCATTTACAGTTTTTTGTTTGGGCATAGGATTTTCACTTCTAGGGGTCAAAGAAACAAAAACTAACCTTCACCCAAGAGCATTGCTTTTGCTGAAGTTCAGATGTGTGGGTCATCAGCTCTACTTCATCAAGAGCTAACGACAAGGCTTAGTATCCGCGGGTATGGATGTGCACGTAGAAGACAAGTGCCTTGTACGATTTGTGTATCATGGAAGAGTTTTAGTTACAAAGGACTTTAAAGGTCATCAGTCCAACCCCCCTGCCGTGGACTGGGACACCTTCTACTAGACCAGGCTATTCCAAGGCCCATCCAACCTGGCCTTTAACACTTCCAGGGATGGGGCAGCCACAGCTTCTCGGGGTAACCTGTGCCAGGGCCTCACACCTACAGGGAAACGTGTCCTTAGTCAATTTGAAGCCATTCCTCCTTGTCCTTTCACTCCTTACCCTTGTCAAAAAGTCTTCAGCTCTCTTGGAACTTCTTTAGATACTGGAAGGTACTATAAGGCCTCCCTGGAGTCCCCTCTTCTCCAGGCTGAACAACCCCAAGTCTCTCAGCCTGTCAGAGAGATGCTCCAGCCCTCTGCAGTACAACATAGTAGCTATGTCTGTCCAAAAATTTAGAAATCATCAATTGAAAAGACTTTATAGGGACTATTTTTCTATAAAAAGTGATTAAAAACTCTTTGCTACCTAAAAACTCACGTTTTCTCACCGAATATTTGAGACTTTCCAGAATGCAAGAGTTTATTGGATCATTACACATGAACCAGAGCACACCGACTTTGCTTTGATTACAGTTCTCTCATTCATAAATGTTATTCATAAAAATTTTATCTCTATTATTCTCTACTTACTAGAGAAAGTAAATAGTCCTGTGTTTTATGTGCTAGCTGGTAACCCAGAAGGTCTGGACTGTATTTTTATTTACAAAAAACGTGTAAGTGACCTTGCTCAGGCTCACCAGTGAGAAACTCTGAGGTCGCAGGCAGGGCTGAGTCACCTCATCTGCTCCAGCTGGAGGGATCTGGGGTGGCAAGGGGCACCCACTGGGCTCTGGAGGGCAGGGGGGCACCCAGAGGGCTCTGGAGCTCAACAAAGCCAAAGTCAACGGAGGACTTGGGGCACACTCACATTTGGTTTTCAGCAAAGCACAGTAATTTCAGGCAGTGATTTTCACTGCTCACTACACCACAAAGTTAAACCTTTTTTAGGCAGAAGGTAAAGGATTATTCTATGAAAGTCCTTTTGTTTACCAGACCTTCTTAAAATTATTGATGTAACAATATCTAGCATAATCTGAAGACAGATTAAGAGTGGAAGGGCAAAGGAAGACCAGCAGCAAAGGTAGATTTACTACCTTAGTTTGTAGAGATGTTAACATCTACGCCAGCATATGTCACAAAAGTGTTTTAGACCATTGCTGCCACTTCCCCAAGTTAAAAGACATAGGTTTGCATTAGCACCAAATAAATGCATGAAATATAGAGGCGATCTGTTTCATCTTTTAAAAAATCTCGTCAAGACCTAATTTTAAATTAGATTATTCCCAGCAAAAGTTACTGTTGATAGCTTGAGCCAGAAAAAACATGAACATGCATGTTTACTTTTTGGGTTCTACAACTCACGTATGTAACACATTCAGCAAAGTTCCTCACAGGGTACTTTCCCTTACATTCTCTTTCCCAATCTATTACTTTTAACAAAGCTCTATGATAAATGCTTTGACTGTTTGCTTAGCAACGCTTGTCAAAAAATATTAGATTTATGTGAATTTTTTGTGTGTGGCCGCAAAACCAGAAGTGTCACACACCTGTCCATAACCAGAGTTTTAACATTATATCCATGCAGCAAAGTAGCACACACCCATTTTTGAGAGAGAATAACTTACTTCTAATCAGTCAGAAGGAAAGGAGGCTGAACGGTTGTACATATAAATCCAGAATATTTTCAAGTCAATAGTTTTTGGCTATTTTCTTCCCTGATAAAAGAGACTAAAATAATTTTTTACAGAGCACTGTGAAAATTTGGACTCCCACAAGAACCCTTTTTTTCCCCCCCACAAACTTCCACATCTTTTGGGAATAACTGATATCAAAAAAAAGGAGAATACCTGTACAGCAATATGCAAAATAAATGCAAAAATCAAAAAAGACCTAGAACCTCAGAATTTCAAATATTTTAGAAATACTGAATTTCATCACATAAATACTTTTTTTTTTTAACAATCTCTTCCCACTCTCTATTCTAAACTTTAGTCATCGTTATTCATGGAAAATCAAGACCTTTGTGTTCAGTTATTGCAGTAGATAATTGATTTTTGAGCAAAGAACAAAAATTATGATGTTTCAGTACGAAAAAGATCTCAAGAACACAACCACAAGGATGAGGCAAATTCCTGAGTATAGCAATGATATAAAACCAAAGGCAAAGGGACAAAAAAAAAAAGGCTAAATATCCTGTTCAGCTGTTTCTATCAGAGTGCAACATCTTGCCTGTCACCCAAGCACCTCAACACTCATAATACAACAGAAATTTCCTTCCTTATGGTTTCTCAAATGCATTCTGAGCAGATCAATGCTGCACAGCACCTCAGAGACACCACAGCACTCCAGGTGCACTTTAGCTCCATAAGTGATGGTGAGCAAAAGAAAAGAAATAACAAGAAAAGGCTTCTTCAGTCTGAAAAAATATTCTTTTTAAATTTCAAATTCTAATTTAGTTACATGTAATATAAAACACTATGGACTAAACACTTGCCTACCTTGCAGCCCACATACTTGATAAGGTGTTCTGAAATTCTACAAGGATCTGGGGGGAGAGGAAGAAAATCCTTCCTCCACAAAACACAGCATTCCTGTCCTTCCTCCACAGGACAATGAAAGATGTGCTCCAAAAACAGTTATAGCAGTGAGTTGCACACAGAAAATTCCATGGCCACTGCTCCCCTTGAGCACCATTCTGGTCACTGAAACCCTGAACTGTTCACTCTGGCACATGGATAGGTTTCCACAGAGACTTTCCGTTCCTGTGGTGTAGGTTACTGGGGACAAATTTAATTTGCCCTGATATTTCATGCTACATTTATTTTAGCAGGAAGTTAAAATATGTATCAGTTAAATGTAAGTTTGATAATAAACTATCTTATATTACATTTTATTGCTGGATAAGACACATAAAATTATCAACATCTACTTTGATGGCATCTCTTTACCATCCTACTGCAACAAATCAAAATGTTCTTCCACATAAGCTTTCTTTCCGTTTACCCAATTCAGTCAATTTTAAACAGGAGTTTTATGCAAGGAAGCAAGTGCTATCAGGGTTCAATAAAATAATTGTTCCTCCATGGTACTGGAAGTACAGTCCACAGATTTGCATGTTAAAAAAGAGCTGTGGCTTAGCATCACTTTAACACTTGCACTTCATGCATTAATCCATAAACCAGGAGAACTGCACATGTGATTTATACACTCTCTACAACTGCTAATATGCAATAGACAGTGAGCCCCCTTTCACTCTCCCATCCTCTTTCAATTCCTGCCCAGAACTCAATCTGAGAAAAGAAACTGTCATTTTGATCAAACCTAAACCGTGAGGCTCTTTTCAAAAAGAACTGCGTGTTGCTTTTCAAGAAACCCCACTGCATTTTCAGGAATGTCTTAAGGAAGGAAACAGAGGCCAAATTCTGTGCTGGAACATGCACATACCCACCCTGCCCAGGGCTGCTCTTGGAGCTGAACAGGCACAGCCGAGGGCAGAATTTGGCCTGAACTGTGAATTCAGAAATGGAAGCCAACATCAACTCAACACAGCCCACACAGATCTTTGGACAGCAAAAAATGTTTGCTTAGGGAGGGAATTCTATCCCCAGCTCTAAGGGTAATTCCAGCTTCTTCAGCAAAGAACAGAAGAGAAAGTGAAGAGATGATGAGGCTGCAGGGCCTCTTTTGGGCTTCTATCAAGAGCAAACAGATGTGATCATTATGTAGAAGAAAGTCACTCCTGTAGATGCAGATTGATTTCTTGCCAGAAGAGCATTTCTGAGTTGATGTAAGATGTGCACAAATTTAGACACTTCCAACTTATGGCAAAAGTAAACCCAGAGAAGCCACTGTCACACCAGGGTTTCCTCCTGCTCATATGAACACTGCAATAGAGGGTAACTGCCTCAAACACCCCTGGGAAAATATCACAGTGACAAGAATTCATGGTTTCATACAAAACTTAGACATGCAGAGGACTTTGGGGCCTTTAGAAATATTCCTTATAATTCTCAATAGCAATACTTTAAATACAAAATCCAGTTCTGGAAAGCTACTATCTTTGGGGGAGGTGGGAGAAATCAAAGATCAGTCTCTTACCAGAATGGTCTTACTACATCTAACTGGCTTTTAAAGGTGACAAGTTGAGCTTTTACAAATGCAATTTATATCTGAGCAACGAAACCAATGTTTTATTCCCAACCATTAAAAGGGGGTAACACATCTGCTAAAACTCCAACACAATGGCTGGCTTTGCACTGCAACAGGAAATGTAACCCAATAGTCTCAGAACTTGCCCAAACCCCAGCCATTTCTAATGTAAAAGGATTTGAAAATTCAGTTCACAGAAACATCTGTTAAGCTCTTGCTACTCTAACACATGATATTCTTTCTGCTCTGTTACCTGCCAACAAAAATATTTGGGTCTATGTAAGACTATCACAAGTGTGTGATAATGGCACTCTGCTTCTAATTTTATATGCCATTGTACACTCACAAAATCACCTGGGGGTGACACTAGATACCACACTCAGTGTAAGCTCAAAACTCACAATAAATATATTTAATTTTAAACTTGTATGTAAATAGTGAAAATCAGATGGGTTCTGAATGACTAGCACTAATTTACAACAAAAAAAAAAACCAACTTAGTCAAACTTCTTGAGTCAGTTTTCAAAGAGAGAAGGGAAGAGAAAGAAGGAGGAGAAGAGAGTGAAAGAGCATGAAAAAGAGGTAGAAAGAAAAAACCCCAAAATCCTAGAGCCTTAGATCAAATCAGCTAAGCATATGCATAGCCTACACAGTTATTTTCAGAGCTTCTCTTCCAATTTGTTATTTACAGTGGCCAGTTGTTTCAACTGACATTTAATTATGCTATCAGTATCTCCAACTTACTGAGTAACTATTTAGTGGTAAGTAAAAAAGAACATTAGTAGAGCTACAGTTACTACAATAATAAAATGATAATTTATTTGCCATTATTTCTTACTTGTTCTCCATTTCTGTATAGAAACCCTTGTGGATTTTTGATTTTGAAAAGAGGTGGGTAGGGAAAAAAGGAATAGTCTTCAGTTTCCGGCTCTACTTCAAATTACTTCATGAATATCTACAACTATCAGTGATTTAAATATTTTATTACGTTTCAAAAGCTGACCAGACAGCTCTCCATGATTCAACAGAAGAGTTCACTATAAGTGGCACAAACATACCACGATTTTTAGGCTGTAGTCACTCATAAAACCGGTTTGGAAACTGAGAAGTTGTATTTCTACTTGCAGTAAAGTATGATCACTTACAGCAGCAATTAAAAACATGCCTTTAAAAGCCTCACACTTGAAAGAGAGCTAAACCCTACCTATGTTTATTCTTTTAGAAAAGAATCTGGAAACCTTTTCTTTATCAAGTCAGAAATACCAGAAGTACAAAGAAAATAATGACAACTAACTCAAAGGTGTGAAGATTTACTTCTCAACAGCAACCTGCAGCCAGGACAGAAAGTAAGAATTATATTGTTCCGGAAAAAAACTGTTAGGGAATGAAATGTATTTTCTGGTTTTCTGAAGCTATATCTAGCTTCAAACTTTCCACAAGAGTTGAAACTCTGAGTGTTCTTCTGAGCTATCCACACTTTCAGCATATCTATAGGTCTATCTTTGTGAAATACAAATTGAAAACGTAAATTTTTTTTTTTATTAACAGCTTTTTACCACAATAATTAAAAAAGGCCCCAGTTAAAATCAGGTATGTGAAGCTGCACTTTCTGTGCATGCATGCATATATATACACACACATATATATATATTCATGCATATATGCAGACTCCAGGAGGCTGTTCGTTCAGGACATAGCAAACAGCTTCAAACTGTTTCCAGGAAGGCTTGGCCTCTCCACCAAAATGCTGCAGCAGCTAAAGCTGCAGCCTCTGAGATCAAAACAGTTGCAGGCGCAGCCGTGTGGCACCTTGTCTGAGGTGACAAACCTCTCTGCTCTCCACACAACCTTGTCACAGATCTCTCAATTCCAGTTATGGGCCCAGCTCATTGAAACTACTTTAAATGCTGCTGCATCATGCTGCATTGTGCAATGCAGACATCCTTGGAAAACTCAGGAACGAGCAGTTCACCACCTTGGGACTGCAGCTGTAGAGCTTTGAGATCACTCCCAACAGTCTGACCAAAACACTCCTCTAAACTCCAGGGTGACCTGCCACAGAAACCCTGAAAGGAAGCGCACAAAAATATCCCCAACAAAGTCTATTCCAGGTTGGTAGCAGCACAACGCCTAAAAAAGAAGCAGCAGCAGCAAATCATTTGCTCCCTACAAACCTTAAAATAGAAATTTACACTGATGATGTTGAGAGTTTCAGCTCAGCTCAGCTTGTTTGCATATCCAGGAAGTGGTGCTTTTCTAGTTTTACTGGCAACTGAAACATTGGTAGAGTTCAGAGGAACATCACAATTCATATCAGAATATGAGTTGTAAAACTGATGCTTAACCTCAGCCCATACCCTCCATCATGACATTCAAATAACCTCAGTGAAATACAAACACAAAGGACTCAACAGAAGTGACTTGGGTTGGACTGGAGCACACTCTTATTCAGTGCTGACATTTTTTATACTGTACTCTGTATTCCATTATGTACTACCCATTAATAAATACATGCTATTTTTAAAATCTATCAATTGTTTTAAAGAATTCAAAATTAGCATCAGTGTTTTATTTTGTTCCTTAGAGGATAAGATTCTCCGAGCAACAAACACAAAAGGTTCCCTTTGTGAAAATATGTCAGAGTAAATAAAACTAACAATTTATAAATATCCACAGACTGGATACTTTTCACGGAATTTTGATAACATCCACTTACACATTCTCAGGAGATCTTCAAGAATTTGTTTTACAAACTATCAGCAGAGCCATGGTTTTATAGATTCTGGTTAAAAAAAACGTGCTGCTGAAAGATATTATTACTTGTCCCAAGGTGCCAGAATGCTCACTTATCAATCTTGTGGACAGAAATAGGTTTTGCATATGCACAGGCTGCAGACTGCAGGCAGAGGTTAGAGGTGTGAGGGCTCTCCTGACTGACACGTGGTCAAACACTGGAGTGTTTGTATTTTTGCTCCACAGGTCTTACTGAAGATGCAGTATTTTTCTTTCATGAATGTTTTAAACACTAAGTGTTTTCCACATGTATTATCCCAGTAAAAATTAAGATTGATTTCATTATCTCAATGGTAATGAAATGTACAAGAAAATTTCTTTTGTGCAGCTGTACATAGAGGTTCCACCACTGATTTGCTCAGCTACTACAGGTTATGTGGTAGATTAAACCCATTAGGGGTGCATCTCTTCTGTGACCTTTTTCAAATAAAACCAGTTAATTTGGTCTGTGTCACCAGCCAAGAGACACAATTATGCTGCACCACAACAACTCTTATCAGCTGTGAAGTCTTCTGTGAAAGGGGCCTGGTTCGCTCTTGAACATGGCTAGAGGAGTTCTGCAGGGGTGTGGATCTTTTCAATTCCCTGATTCATAGATGTAAACATTCAAGGGAGACTCCCTCTCCCTGCTCCCCTTTTGGGAATGCCCTTCTTTGCCAATGAAAAAGGAATGAGAAAGTCTATAAGGTTAAAGGAAGCCAGTTCTCAATGAAGTAAAAGTCAACATCCACCTAAAAAATTCTTTGGACTCCCCATAAATAACCTGGTTCAGAGGTTCAAAGGATAAAAGTAACCCCTTAAAACACTGGAGGTGCTGCAAATTCTTATATAATGAAGATTCATAACGTTGACTACAGAAGAACTGCACAGCCTTTCATTATGTCACAGTATCAGTCCAAAATCCAATGGAGACAAATGGAAAACACCCATTGTCTTCAGCACTTGTAAGAATCAAGAAAATTGTTGGGTTGTTGCTTTTTTTAAAATATGAATGAAGGTGCTTTTACCACTGAAAGCACTTTCCCTCAGCCATTAATAATGTCTGGAGTATCTTTTCTAACTAGGGCATCTGTTTACATAAAAAATGCAGTCAACACTTCCACTTAAAAGCCAAAGCAATTTTTTTGATGTTTTACGCATATTAAGCACAGAAATCACTCTAAACCATCCCACACCTAAGATACACAACATCCTTAATCACAGTGAAAATCATATATTCAAACAAGGAGGTCATGCACTGCATCTTGGAAGGTTCCTTAACTGAAGATTGACAAAGTAAATCTTAAATGGTTGAAGAATCCTCTTCTAGACCACTATCTTGGCACGATGTTTGCCATTAAAACCAGGGTCATGATTATAAAAGGCAATAGGTCAAAACAGATACATAAATCTGGATTTTCATAACTTTTCTCCCCCGATTTGGGAAAACGAAGACGCGTAAAATAGTTTAAGGCATTCACTTACCATGGATTTGGTGAAAGGTCGAGCCAAGGTAAACAGCAGAGTATACACCCACCAGTGACGATGAAGGGAGGAATAAATCATATTTCCAGGATGGACTGAGTTGGACGTCACCCCGTGGGGGGAAAGGCGTCGGTTCAGCTCATTGGAGAACAGGATATTGCAAAGCTTGGAGCGGTTGTAGGCCAACATAGCCCAATATTCCTTCTTAGATGGAGAAAGCAGGCTGAAATCAAGCTTTCCAGACGAGTCTTTAATTTCTGTAAATCTAAAAAACAGTAAATATGCCTTAGATACCCCAGAGTTAACTTCACTCTCATTAAGAACAACATAAAATGTAGACAACAGAGCAGATCTTGGCCAGAACCAAAATAAAACAGCAGCTTATTTAGCAGTTGAAAGCATCTACTGGAAATTGCTTTAGACCCAAGGAATAGTCCCATATAATATGGTAGTAAAATTATTGGATAATTAGAAAAAAACAAACAATAAATAAAAACAAGTCCAAATATATTTTAATGATTTAAAGATGTATGTAACTTAAAAAGCACTTTATTTTAAAATTTTTTAAAAATCAGATTTTGCTATAGATCCATTAAAGCACAATCAACATGGAGGAAATAATATAGGATAAAATAACTCCACATTAGAAGCTGAGAAATCCAGCATCTTTTCATTTCCCCTTCTTCCCATCCCCTGATCATTTCATCCAGTGCTCACACAGCACACTCACATTTAAGTGTTCAAGTAACTATGGATGAGTCCCACAGCCTCTTAAGCTTTTTTTTAGATTAAAAATTGATGAATATAAAGGGGTTATAACCTTGGTAACTTGCCATCAATAGTCTTATATGTTTAAAAGATAAATGTAAACAAAGCCAAAATGAGTTCTGGCAGAGTATAATGTTTTTAAGTATACCCATGGCATGGCTGAACACAAATCAAAGTAACTAGTTGACGTTTTTTAATTGGGTCTGACAGAGTCATTAAACACCAGCTGTTTGTTATTAAAAAAAAAAAAAGGAAAGAAACAAAGTAGTGAATGTTCTAAAGACATTTAGATGACAAAAAGGAAGTTTCCATAAAGAATTTCCCCTCCTGGTTCTTACAATTTCATTTATTAATTTACTGGTATATCTTAGTATTGGAAAATAAAATTACATTTAGTTACAGATCTATGTTTCATTCAGAGGAGCTACTAAAAATAAAAAGGATTTAGCAAGCTCTTTTTAATACTCAGAGTTTTCAGAATCAGCTGGGGAGAACAGGGATAAACATAATTATAGTACACACCAGAAAAATGTTTTAAAATATCTTTACTAATTTTGCATCTCATGCCCAGAAATGAAGAGATCAGCTGGAATTTCTACATTCATTCTGTGAGCGGAATTATAATATGCTCAGAGAAAAGCAATACAGTATTTGAACTCAAGAGGAATCCAGGATGTTCTGTGTTTTGCAGAATTAGCCCTTCAATTTCAACAACAAAATTTCTCTTTCATAATTTTCAGTTAGATAAAATACATTTCTGAAATTAACATGCCTATTCTGGGAGGAATTTCCTATATTCATTCCTCAAGTAATCATTTATGACACCAAAAATAACCTATAAATAAAACACTTTGTGTGTACTGTATAATGGAAACACAGTGGCATATTTTGAGATCAGTCCTGCAAGTGTGCTTAGGGGAGTCAATCTCATTGAATTCAGGGGGATAAGGGCTGTACAATCAAATTAACAACACAGAAATAAAGACAGAAGTAGAGTCAACCTACTTATTATTCTGATTTTAATATTATGTGCTTAAAGTACCCAAAAGCGTAATTTAAACAGAATTCATTTGTGCTGAATCCAGAGAAGTAACTAGAAATAAATGAAGAAACAGAAGCAAATAAATATTTTGCCTTGGAGCAGTTTAGGACAGCATTTTCTGCAAACATGAGACTTTATTTTTCCCCTAACAGGGGGTCTTGACTCCAGCGAAAAGATCCAGTCAAGGTTTATGGAAGTAATTAGATACCAACACTTCTGTTTTACAACATGGTTTAATGCTCAGAGTTCTCAAGTAGGTCAGAAAGTACGACTACCTAATAATACCTAACTAACTCCTTACATAAACCTCTTGCCATTAAACAGATTTGGGGGGAAAGCACAATTATTTACAATGATCAGTTTAAGTGATAAGATCTGCTGTAAGACATTAATTGGACCCCTTAGAAAAAGGGAAATTTACTAGTTGTGTTTATTATTTTATTCAAACAAAGACTGTTACTAATTCTTTTGATAGGTTTCTATAAACCTTGGCTGATCTTACTGACTTAGCAATGAGCACTTTCAAAATGTTTTGGAAAACAAAAACACAGATAAAGATGTCCAGAGATGCAAGCTGTGGTTACACACAGCACTCAATGCAGTGAAAAACAAAGATGTCATTTAAAATACTATCAGAGATACAAACTTACAAGGGGGAACAAGCAGCTGACAATTCAACATAATCTGCCATTAAATAACAGCTCATTTATACATATCCCATTGTGCCCTCCACATCTGGCAAGTGATTGGAGTTGGCAGATTTATTTCTAGAGCTATCTTGCCTGCCCTGCAGTAGCTGCCCTCACTCCTAACAGGACTCTGCTACTTGCTTTCACAAACCTGGTGTGATTTGCAAAGATAAGGATGTCCAGATTTTGTTACCACCTAATTACTAGACATTTCATGTCTTTTAACAGTGGGGAGGATTATTACTGGCATTTTCTATTGCTTCCTTTCATTTCAGCCATCATAAATTTAAAATGGTAAAAGTAAATCTATCTGCAGTGTGTCATTTATACCATAAGCCCCTGTGTTTGGAAGTGATAAAGGTTTCAGCCCGACCCTTGGCTGGTCTCTCTCTACCAGGTCCCTGGGGTTACATTTTATGGAAACATGATTAAAAAAATAAGCTTCATTCTGGGTCACTAAAACATTTCAGAAATATGAAGACAGAAAAAAAAAAAAAAAGGAAAAGCAAAGCACTCACACATTCTTCCTTTTGATTTGCGAGAGCTGTTACACACAACCAAAAGTGAAATAAAAATCAACAGTAATGTTTAAGCTGGACATTATAAGGTCTAATCCTGCAGTCCCTGAACTAAACCAGAAAGGAGTAAGTGGCTTGTGCCCAGTAAAATTCAGAATTAGGGCATTCATTTTGCACAAGCAAATTTATTTAAATCAAATCCATCTTTTCAATTATTAACACAAAAACCACAAGCACATCTGAAATGAGGCAAACCTCATCAACATCTTTTTTGCCAACTGTACTTTTCCTGGCAGTAGAAAAGATGAGCATCTAACATTTTAATTAAAAAATTCACCAAAAGAGGCATGGCCAGATTTGTAATATGTATTAACTACAGTACTTCCCATTTTACAATTATACAGCTAATGTCTGCATTGAATTCCCTAATTTCTCATTATAAAACAACTGGATTTCATCTAGCAGTTTTTAATTGCATTGTTTCTCCTGCTAAAATAACTGCACATTCTTCTTGCTAAGATGTTGAAGTTGTTGAATGACAAATCAATATAGGTCATGCCATTCAGATTTAATCAATTATTATTCCATCTCCTCACAAAATCAATGAGTGGTCTGAAATGCGGCGAAAATCTGCATTCACACAAAGAATGATCAAAAAAATATCTACATACTGTTATAAAACTAGAACATGCTTTATCCAGCAACAGAGCCAAATCCAGAAACATCCACAGGCATTAGTAATGCTTCTATTTTTAAAAAGATTATTCAAATGCAAATGCTTAAGAGCAAGGCCCTTCATTTTCAGAAACTTTTGTGATTCTCCCGTAACTGTTTCATGCTCTAAGGACGAAATGCATCAGCAATACCAAAGGTAACATTCACCAACCTGTGGGACTCAGAGGACACCACCACAACCCTGGCAGGAGATGATTGGCATAAAACATCTTCCAGAAGCTGGACAAGGTAGAAATGTCCCAGGTGGTTCACCTGGAAGGTGGACTCCAGGCCATCCTCTGTCAAGCACCAGGGAACACCAAACACTGCAGCGTTGCAGATCAGGATGTGGAGGGGCCTGAATAAATTGAAGCAGAAAACACAAATCTCAATTAAATACATGCAATTACAGCCCTGTGGGAGCAGGGTGCAGGTGTGCCTCGGGTGCAGGTGTGCCTCGGGTGCAGGTGTGCCTCGGGTGCAGGTGTGCCTCGGGTGCAGGTGTCAGGGGTTTGGCTGGCTGGTTTCTGTGGGAAGGAGCTGCCCCATGCTGGGAAGCAGCTAGTTCCAGTTGGTTCCAGTGGCCCCATTCCGTGTCCAGGTGAGCCCCAAAGTGACACACCCTGGGAGAAAAGGTACAGAACAAAAGGCAAAATGCCACACAGCATTACCAGTGTTCTCCCAATTGCTAACTGGGAACCTGTCTCCTTCTGGAGCATTTAGAAAATAGACTTTTCCTGGGGAGGAGCAACTCCTATCACTTTCTTGTATGGCGTACACATCTATTCATGACACCTGCACAATTGGTAAGGGACAAGAGATTAAGAAATTAAGACACAATGCAACAAGGCAAATATACACATTTTATCCTTCTGCAGCTTGTGAAGTATGTTGTTAAAAAAGGCAAGACTGAGTTGGAAAATAAAAACATTCTCCAGAAACTGTAATCTTTGGTGGAAAATCTGCACACAATACATATTGAGATCCTTCAGACAGAATCCTTCCTCAATGAACTCAGCTAACCCAGTTTAAATAGAAATGCCATAATAAAGGAACTTGAAATGAAAGGGTAAGATTCTACCAAACTAAGCTAGAAAAGAACCTAGGCTGGCACATACCTCTCTCATTCAAAAAACAGGTCCAGAAAACTTCAAACTCCTTGAGGTGTCCACTGTGATCTCAGGATACTACGCACCTTGAAGCCTTCCCAACCTCCACAGCAAGATCAAGGACAAACAACCTTTCTGTTCTTTCTTGTCTTTTTCCAAACCCTTACGAAACACGGCAAAGACTCTGGTCCTCGGACCTCAGATGGATCTGCATTTGCTAGATTGCATCATCTCTGAGGAAACCTTGGCACTGACTGCATGTTCTTGTCCTTGAGTCAGAGCCTGATGCTGCAGACCTCAGCAAGCTCTACCTGAGCTGAGAACCTCAGGTTTGAGAGCCTGCATCTGGCATCCCTCGTCCTGGTGTCTTTAAATAGGAAAAGTCACACAAAATAATGACAGCCAAAAATTCCTGCCCTAATACCTGTGATGTCCTAACACTGTCCTAACACCAGAATATTAAGATCTGTCACACTTGTTTAGCCCATTCCAACCTATTATGTCTTTACTGCAATCTCATGATACAAAATTAACACTCAGCATAAACTCTAATACTAAAGATAATAAATGAAGCACAACTAGAAAAAATAGCTGCTTGTCCTCTGTTCTTTTCAAGTGCTTCCTCACAGCCCTACACACAAAGGATGGCAGGCGAAATAGAGTGGGAACATTTCCCCACATGATTGAAGGACATATATACTGCAACTCTGAGCATCTACAGAAGGAATTCTGGAAAAGAATGTGAAACATGAAGCCCCAGGTTGTCAAACAAACCTAAGTAATTATATTCCTTTAGGCATGTTTGAAAACCCCAGATTTTGATAGCTCGATTTTCAATAAAATGTTTCAGGAGGAATCAAACTCACCTCAGCTGAATACTGAAAGAGCTGCATAAGGATTGATATAACAAATAGAGTATATTTTCTTTTTCGACTTCCAGCCCATTGGGAAGTTACCAGTGTAGTGTGCTTTAGTCAGAAGTTAACAATCTAATATCTGTTCCCGTGCCAACTTGGCAAATTTTAACCAAAAGCTCCAGAAGCAGCATGAAATATCTGTGCACGTTGAGAAGCTCCGTTCCTGAAGTGCTGGATTCCTGCTTTGCCTTTTGGTCAGTGACTCTGGGACACATAATATCTTTGCATACATGCTGCACCCACAAAAGAAACCAAACATAAAGGGGGACTGTCCTTATAAAGGCAAAGTTCTCTCTTTCTGTTCAAACCAACTGGCAAAAAGAGGCAGTTCTTTTTTTTGATCTTTGCAGCCTCACTCAACACAGCACAAGCAGCATATTCAGTGAGATGTGCAGGATCATATTCTTTAAAAGGTAACCGACCTTTTGAGGCACATTATATCAAAATGCTTTAAACCAGAGTTCATTTTGCCTGTTTCAGATGCATCTGCCAAGAGGAAAACAAAGCTGCATGAAGCTTGAGAGGGCATGGAACTTCGGATGATTCATCATCTCTTCTGAGACTTTATGAAAAGCTCTAGCAAGAATTAATTTACAGATTTGTACATCTGCTGGGAAAAAGGAACAAGTTTCTCCAACATAGATGCAATTTTTGGTATAAGAGCCCTCTGTATGAGAACTGCAGCACAAGAGTGCAGCAGCAATACAAAAAGCACCATCACCATTCCCTCCAAAGCAAATATGACACTTTTAAAAAGATCATCATTCTATTTGATAATTGTAATATGCACTATGAACTAAAAGATCACAAGCAGAAAGGATTCATATACAAACCAAAACTATATTCCACCTATCCAAACTGTAGTATCCTTCATTATTACTAATTACACAATAACTACCAGAGGGAAAAATACACACTCTATACCTAAATGTGTCATCTCAATTAATTAAAAAGATGACTCTAGAATTATAAAACTATAAAATGTAGTCACTTTTAATTGTTAGGGCTTTTAATTGGATTTTATAAAAAAACCCAAAATTATGCTCCAGTCCATTTTATGAGATTTGTATTTTTCAAGGCACATTTCTCATTTTTTCAAAGTAAAAGTAATTAAAATTGAAGAGACTGTAAAATTAACATTATTTA
The DNA here is from genome assembly GCA_013400975.1 of Atrichornis clamosus. NCBI lineage: Eukaryota > Metazoa > Chordata > Aves > Passeriformes > Menuridae > Atrichornis > Atrichornis clamosus. The sequence goes on along the minus strand of WBMZ01004434.1, from coordinate 131,975 downwards.
CAATAGTCTATTAGGAAAAAAATCTGTGAAGAAATATAAAAATAAATACAGAAACATTTTAAAAAACTATCATACTGAAAAGGTAGTATCAGATTCCCTTTTAGAATTCCTTTCTCCTTAATTAGCATTAGTGGTTTTAAATGCCAAAAAAAAACCAGAAAGGATTTTTCTAAAAAACACTACAGAAGAAGGGTTTTATCAATAGATACTGATGTTGTGCTTCATTTCAGCTCAGAAAAAGGCACCTCTCGGGTTTGGATTCATGTCCATTAAGCTATCGGTGTCTCTCGTCAGACTGCTAACAAAGGTCCAATTACTGAAAATTGTCATCTAAGTTTTTGTGACCTGGCCATTTGCACACCAGGAAATGAATGAGATTACCTGGGTAACAGCCACCGTGCAGTTATGAATTTCAGCCACAGATGACAGATTCTAATCTCAATGGTGCAGAGCTCTGTGTCACTGAACGTGTCATTATGCAGGGACAAAATTTTTAAGATACGTGACAATTCACACCACACATCTGGCACTGCAGCTTTGCTTTATGACAGGAGCATTTTCAAGTGATAGCAGAACTATGACCTTGATTTCACAAGTTCATTAAAAACATTGCTGCGATCTATGTTAGGCTTCCTCCTGAGCCCAAGGAAAAAAAATCCTCCCTCAGTTTAAAATAGTTTGTTATTCTACATCAAAGGCACAGCTAAGGCCAACAAAGAATGTCAGCGGCAAGGGAAATTTTCCATAGTGTTTACTCCTGGTATTACCAAGTGCTCCCTCTAACCGTGACGCCCATTAGATATTTTTGGAAACACTACAGTTCAGACCCTGCAGAGTGTTATGAAAATTTGCCTCTATGTCTCCTTAAAATGTTTTCAGGCAGTGACTTACATCACACCAAGTGAGCTAACGTGGTCTACCAGTACAATTTAAGTAGGCACTGGGACCTGAACGTGATCTGCTCCATTACAGCACCAAGTCACTGCTTCTTGTGCTTCACAGCGTGACTGAGACTTGGGAATGCACTGCTCCAACTGCAGGACACACAGCAGTTCTAGAAAACCCTCACCGTGCTGGGAAGTGTAGCTACAATTTAGTGACAGTTTAAAAGCATGTAGAATTAGCCAGGACAATCTTAAATGTGAATATCTGAACTGAAAACCAGCTAATATTCTGTGCACCACACAAGCCTGTGATACTTTACTAACCTTTGCACTGGGGAGGTCATTCAGATCCTACATGCTGTGCACAATTCACCATTAGAAGCAACTAAGCAATCCAACTGCTCTGCACTATTTGAAAATACAGTAAGTGAATACATTAGAGAGATACAGAAATTAAATTGTTGCTATAAATCAGTTACTTATGAAATTTAATAATCAATTTGTTAGCACCTGATGTAAAACTATGATCTGTCAGCAGCCTCCCAAGCTGGCTGTGTGCAGCAGTAGATATTTCCAAGGGAATTAATTACTGATGATTTGCAAAGGTAAGAATAATATTTTTCAACAAATGTAGCCTGTGCACTAGGAGGTTAAACAAACACCACCAAAATGTCAACAGAGTTCTTGGCTTTGGTGTTCTCCCGTTTCAAACGTAATGAAATAGTTAACCAGAGAGTATGCAAAGGGAATACTTTCAAATCTTCCCATGAAGCAGAATGTCACACCATCTGGGGCACTTCTCAAGCGATTTGAAAAGTTCACACTGTTTGGAATTACACAGAAATTCAACAGAAAAGGCCTCACCATATCCCCAAAGTCCCATAAGCAACTGTAGACCTCTGTCACGGCCAGTAAAGAAGGCAGAGCTGTGACTTCTCTTCCACAAAGAAGCAAAGTCACAGCCCACCAAACTTTTCCACCCCATAACTCTGAACACCCAAGTTGCTTTCTCTGAAAGTTAGAAAGTAGCACTTCTTTCTGTGAGGGAATGCCTATATACACCAAGGGAATATCCAACAGGCAAGATAAGCTTATGGCTCTCCAGAAAACCAGTGAATTAAGCAACCAGCTCCAGAAATCCCTCTCAGTTTTACAAGCACCACTGACAGGAAACCGAGCAAAAAGAAAATCACTAAGTCAGGGTTCAGACAGCAAAAGGAAAACTCAGAACCATGTATAATCTAATACTGCCACAAAAATATTTAAATGTTTACTTGTTCAATGTAAAAGAGAAAAAAAAGCACTGCATAACTCAATGAATTTTGTAAACAAATGCTTGATGTCTAACTTCCTTTTTTCTAAAAATATTGGCTGAAAGGTCAGCAAAAATACCCTTATTGCCAACTGCCAGCTGACAGAAATGTGGATCCTTGTCAGACAGGCTTCATTTTAAGGCAAGCCACTAACACAGGACTTAGAGCCCTGATGGATGACCTCCTGCCAGAAGCAAGGAAAATTCTCTGCAATTCATCCTACTGGATTTCTTTGCAGGATTTGACACTGTTGATCAGCGAATACTTTTGCCCCACTTCTAAGAGATTAATGGGAGTGGACTGAAACTGTTCTGATTCTTCCTTCATGCCACATACATGGGAATTATTATGAGCAGCTGCTCCCGTGCCTTCCTAATACATCATCTGCATACTGCCATATAGGTCAGCCATCTCTCAATCATTATTCATTACCTCTCTAAAATCTTCAGTGTGCAATTTCATAAATGTTTGGAGAAGGAACAGAGGTCTCAACTGATTTAGAATTAAACAGAAAACATCTATTACTGGTGGGTTTCCCTTTATTATTTTTTCTTACATATGCAGAGAGGGGACAAGAAGTAAAATAACCCCACATCATCTTACACCTCCAGAAATTAGTAAGTTATCCTTTTTTAAAGAAAAATATTGTCATTTCAGCTCTAGGGAGCCAGAGGACTTTGAGAAGCCTACTTTTCCTCTTAATGGGGCACAGAAGCATTTTTAAATATTGCAAAAATTTTTAATTTGAACTTCTGAAGAGAAATTCAGATGAAATATTAAATACTTAACTTTTTAAGTTGACTGACCTGCACTGCCCAAAGCACCTTCCCTCAAAAATGATCCAAACTTTTTTTGGATTTCTCCTTCCACTCTTGTATGAGTTTCACAAAGACTACACACAAAATCAGAAAAGTAGTGATGAGGTGTAATTTGTTGACATGATCTGTCTCCCACACTTGGCTCATTTATACACTGCAGTTATGGTATATGACACTAGAAATCTGAGAAATTAGGAAATTTTTAATCTACATTTTCTTATTTGGTATCGTTACATCAGTAAACCACTTTCTTTTACTAACAAATTACTGCTTAAAAATGAAGGTCAAGATTAGTATTTGCACTCATGGAATTTAAAGATTTCATTTGCCAGTGACAACTCTTTCCTCTGTTTTGCCTTCAGATTATAGAGCTGTAACAGAGTTCAGAAAGCCCCTATAGCAGCTGCATGCTGCCATTCAGACCTGAAAGACTCCGTACTGTGATAAAAATTAATGTACTTTGACATCCACTGGGATTTTTGGTGCCTTAGGAACAGCTAATATAGAAATACAACCTTTTCAGTCTATTACACAAAATTTTGGATTCCAAGATTAATACACATGGTATATCCATGGCCAGTCTCAGGCCAGCAGCGAGGTTTCCCTACCCAAGTGCCAGAAGACTCTGCCTTCTGTGTTTTAATTATCTCCCCTAGAAAGCATTTAACTAAATAGACTAAATATATTTTAATGGGTATGTAATTAAATAGTTACTCTGGCCTTGTATTTCAGAATTTTTAGGCGCCAACATCAATTAAACACACAGATCTTCTCAAAATCCATTAAGCCATAATGTTCAAAAACCCTCGGTATATTTTTGACAGAATGTATTTTAATCAGACATATTAATCACACATATTTTACTTCTTTAGATACTCAAAACAGCTATCACAGCAGGCGCGCCTTGTGGAAACTTTTTAGGAATGCAGTGCCCCAAAACTTTATGTCCCATCTTAGACTCAGCCTAGATTTAGGCACAGTCATGTGGCTGAAAATGGGCACCTGCCCAACCAGGGTGCTGAGCAGAAAGTCCATGGAGGGTTATCGAGGTTTCTTCATTAGGATACAGTGAAGAGAATGCAAAAGTGTCCAAAGACAAGTGGAAATTTTAGACAGAACACTTAATAGTCATAAAACTATGTAACAAACACCTAACGAAATCTTTCTGTTAGTAGTATATAAAAACACTTCATATTTTTGTAGATGAAACTATATGTAAAGTTATGGTGAAGTGTCTATCCTATATTTTAATATGGACTTTACTTTAAAAAAAACATTTCTGAGGCAGGAGACAGAGCAGATGAAAGGAAAGGTGATCTGATGAAAACATCAGGATCTCTGCCTCCAGGAAAAGGGGGAAGGGATTAAGCTTCAGAGCTTTTTAATTTTTAATTTATAAAATACTAGAAATAGTTTTTGGATCCACATGACTTGACACATGCTACCACAAAGGGGTAATTGTGTACGAGGGCTTAAAAACAGCAGAAAGAAGAAACAGTGTTTATGCAGAAAGCCAATCCCTGGGTTTTAATAAGGCACAGCACCACCACGAAGAGAAAAAAAAAAAGTTTTGCCCTAATATTATTATGTACATTTCAAATGCATTCAGCCTTTGATCTTATTTAAATGTAAGATACGTGCTGTCTGCAACAGTAACTTCTGAACTATGCATGTTTCAGTACTTAATTCAATGTGGATATTTTTTGATATCTCAAAATGCACAATGTTGTCCAGAAGTTTGTGCCTCCATGGCGCTGTCAGGATACCAACCCTACTCTAAGCTGAGAAGACAAATGTAAAATCTCAACTGTCACTAGTTTTAATTCACAAAAAGCAATTCTATAAATGGCAAAGGGTTAACAGAGATGTACAGTGCTATGAAATATGTTCAGGTTTGGAAAGACAATAAGCAGTGGCAACGATAATCTCTGAGAGGTACAACTACAGAACCATTAAGCCTATTGGCATAATGGCATCACTGACAATTCATCTAAACCATGGAAAAAGAAAAATACTCAACTTTTCTGGATCTTTTAAGTTATGTATGTAACAACTTGCTCAGCAGATCCCATTTTTACATATGTATTCTCAGGTATGCATAGATTTTATCATACAGTATCTATGATTTAATTGCGGTTCAACCAGAATTAAAAAAAAACATGCCGGCAATACGTCAGTTTTAATACATGAAAATGCAGAAAAATCATATTCTGGATTGAATTTTCAGCAGGCTCTGAAATCTGCATTGCACCTGCAAGGTTTCAGCACACTTCTGGTTGCAGCATGAAAAATCAATGTACTCATAGAGTCTGGGGCCTCAGCTAAGGAGTCCAGCTGAACACCTGGCCCACCCCATTTTGGGTCTGCTTAGGAAAATAAGAAGAGGCTAAACTTCCAAATGGAGAATGATAATTCATAACTGCTGCCTTTTCCATATTTCTACACACATCATTAGTGAATAAACTGTTAGCATATGCCAATTCTAACCACACCAAAAAAAAACTCCTGTTTTAAAGTATAGGAAAGTAACTGAAGATCTGCATCTGGAAGTCCTGTATAATTGTGAATTGCTGCTACCAATTCACAAAATTGTAAGCAGTAGCTTTTGGCAAACGTTGTTTCATATCTTTGAAGTAATTCAAGATCTTCCAGGATGATTTTGGGGTTTTTTCCTTGAACATTGAGAACATTAAATTAAAGTCTTACTGTTTGGCAGAATTCAAACTAAGTGGCACTATGCACCACTGAAAACTAAAGATTAACATAAAGTTTCATCCATAACTTTACTGCTCACTCCTGCCTGCTAGCTGTTTTGATCATGGAAGTGTTCTTATGATGAGGACCAGGCAAATTCCATGTATACCATGGCTGTAAATATTGACCACAGATACTATTCTGGAAGTTTCAGAACTGAAACGTCAGTGCTGCCCCCAGTTAAAGTATGCAGGTTTCAATCAAGTATGTGATGATCCAACTGAGAAACAGATGCCAAAGTACCACATCCACAAATCTACACTCCTACACAAACACCACCTCTACAGACCCTGAACTATCCAACACTGACCCTGACTAAATTTCAGTGCTATGTTCCATACAATCACAGGAGGGCAGTCATTTTGTCTATAAAGGGGGTTAATACCAACCATAATTCCTCACATTGTGCCCTCTCAATGAATAGCAGATTCAATTCAGTGTTTCTTAGTTCCAAAACACTAACATGAAAGATTGGTTGGTCTGTCTCTGCCAACCGCACAAAAATCAGCTAATGCCAAATCCATCTTAGCCCAGAACATTATTATAAACAGATCATTTATTTGACTTTCCATAACAGAGACATTCAATGAATTGCCTGAGCTGGAAACTAGCAGAGGAGAAAGATTTGATACATAGAAAAGAAAGAACTTGAACAACCCCAACCATTTAGGTGCTGAGATCTCTTTTCCCATTCTGATCCTAACACTAGCACTATCTTCACAAGGAAGGAAGATGGAATTCATTCACTCCTGGTGGAAATACCCAGTGGGGAATACAGCTGCAGAAAGCAAGACAGAATTACTCAAGACTGAAAGATAGCTGGCTTTCTCCAAAAAACTTTGTGCTAGAAATCCTTGACCCCTAATTTTTATTGGAAATCTATTTTATGTATTAGTCACACTGTGTTCAGGCTGCGCTACAATGAAGTAAGACGTAGATCAAACATTGAACAGCAATATTGTTTTGTTCTGTCTTCTCCCAAAGATGACTTTAGGAGATCCAACTAATTCACGGTTTTTAGTTCATTCTGCCCACAGAATCTTTCTAACCGTGAAAGCAACAAAAACTGGAGAGCACTGTCCTGCTCATAAGGAAATTTTAAGTGCTGCAATCACAGAACTGCAAGATCTAAAATAATCTGCAAAATCCTTCTGCCCAAAGCTTTATTTGAAACTGCATGGATAAAAAAGTCTCAGAAAGAGAAACAGCTGTATCAACTCAAGAGTACAGATAATGCAAACAAAAAAAACCCTTTTTTTTCTGTGGGGATGAAGGATTTTCTAGAATATATTTATAGGAATATGGCATAATTTACCAGTGTTTATATATTCTGAGCTCAAATTTTATCTGTGAACAAGTCTGCAATGCCTAACAAATCCAAAAAGGAATAAAAGATTCCTATCAAATCTCAGAGGCATGCTGACTTGAAGATAAATCATCTTTTACTTTCAAACAAGGAAGGCTTCTTAGCTCTAAAGTACTATTCCAATTCATATTAAATACTTCTTTTCAGAGTAACTCCTCCTGTTTATTATTTATGTTTTTCTCAAGGCTCCCTCTGTTGCATCATTTGTTTTCTGTATGCAACCAGCCCCGTTAAATTCCTGCTGAGCAGAGGATGACATTTCTTCATTCTTCACGTAGTTTCCACAATCTCTCAGATTCCCAAGCACATTCAGGAAGGCTTTTTTTTCTTCACTACAACTTATTTGATCAAGGCAGGAGATTCACAATTTCAGCAATTTCCCCTCTGCTCTCTGCAATCCAACCACCCCCACCTTCTCCAGCTGCAAGAGGTTTGGATGTTTTAACTCAACAAAATTTAGGGATCCTTTTTCTGCAGTAGTTCCATTTAAGTTTTCTCATCCAGGAAGAGATCTGTGAAACAATGTTCTTGAAGACTATTTTCCAATTGCTATCAACTAGGGAAGATCAGGCTTCCAGGTTGTGATGTGACTATGAGTACACCCTTGTATCTGCTGACAAAAAATAGCACCTGGTGCCACAAAGCGTCCCAAAGAAGCAGAATTTCAAAAGGCATGCCTACCTATTATCTATTTTATAAATTTTCAGTTATTAGGTCACGTGTCACCAAGACCAGCAGATTCTGGAAAACATCAGTGTCCCAGAAACCAATCGTGGAGTGAAGAAACTAAAGAGAGAATATAACCACTTGCACAGAGAAGTTTAATATGTTCACCATTGAATACTAAAGGCCTCTTCACAGTAAGTCCTGTGAGAAATAAAATACAAGTCTTTATTAAAATGTGTGTGTTCATACAAATTTTCTCCTTGGCACTTTAAAATTATTGTAGTTTTTCCCAGGAACCAAGATCTATACAACTCAGAAATCGAATTATGGTTTTGTTTGGAAACAAAGAAAAAAAAACAAAAAAACAAACAAACAAAAACTAAAACGCTTTATTTGCTTTTCCTACTACTTTACTGTTGAGGAATTTGTAAGAGATTTTGTACGAAAGAAAACTCTCTGCTCTCAATGCATTTCCAATGCTCATTAACAGGAGTGACAGGTTCCTCCTGGGAAAGGGGGACACTGTATCACAGTGCGCTTCTCCTACAGGGATATCGACCCCAATTTAGAACATTTGGCTGCCAACTGACAAGACTGCCCAAGAAATAAAGAACAAGGCTCAGTCTGGAGCCTGTAAGATTCTTTCCAATTGCTCATAAAGCCACTGGTGCAAAGGAATCCCCGAAGTTACAAAAGGCTCTGGACACTGCGGCAGAACAAACGAACGAGGAGACAAAGGTCGTTAGTGTTCATTAGTGCTGGAAAACACCTCGGCCCAGCACTGGAGCAATGAGATGCCCCTGCCATGTAATTGCTTTTCCAGCCTTATCCAGACATGCTTAAAGCACAAAAAAATCAGGGGCCACAAGGACCTGGTAGGTCTTCCAGTCCATCCTCCTGCCAGTGCAGATGACTGCAAGGTAACTCTTCTGTATCTGGATCAGATAAAAGATCCACTGCTACAGGCAGTGTGTGGGGTCTGGTCTCCATCCAGCCCCAGACTTTAAACAAAATATAACTGGAAATTCATTTTAGTCAAAACCTCACAAGTCTCACAACAGATACAGACTTTAGACTTTCCTGTAATGCTTGGAGTAGTTCTGCCAGACACAGGCACATCTGAGCACATATTTGAGACAGAAATATCTGAAGGCAAGGTAGAGGCTTTAGATGCTGTCTGTTACTAAGTGTTTTTCCAAATAAAATGAGAGTGAAACCTTAGTAAAACATGTCCATCACTGACAATGCAGCTTAACAGACCTACACTGGTAAAACAGGGTATGCCAACAAAAATAAAACAGGTTTTACTGATTCTCGATCTTCTCATTTCCCCTAAGTTCTCTGGCAAAAATTGATTTAAGCATGTTCCCTTCCAAGGATTTATAAACATGCCTATCAAATGGACTTGCTACGATGACCATGATATGATCTACTACATACAAATCAAGTTAAGAGCTGCATTTTGAAGAAGGGTGGGTTTGACTTTCCACTGTGCCATATATTTAAAGAAATGTAGCATATTAAAAGCATGAAGATGCTAAATTAAAACACTTACTGTTCTCACATTACAAAACTGAGTTGGTATTAAAGCAGCAATACTGCAAGGATTTGTCTTTCAAGAAATTTTAATATACGAAGATGACATGATAAGAAAATATTGATACCAAGGATTTTGGCAGTAAAGGAACTTGTGTTAGAAGTCAGTTTTTACAATTCTTTGAAACTTAAAGACCTCTAAGTACTAAAATGTCATCTGCCTATCCACGTGAGATTTAGCTTTGGCAGTGTTTCAAAAGTGAAAAAAACATTCTTTGTTATATATTTTCTCTATGACAATGTATTTTCAAAGCTAAGAGGTCAAATTCTCTCGAGAAGAACAGTAAGATGCATATCACTTACAGAAATATTTGCAGGAAAAAAAGCTAGGTTAGAATACTCACAACAATCAGTGGGTCAAACTGTGTGTAAAAGCACAAAGTGTGGAATTTATTGTCAAGAGTTGGAACTTAAAAGCTTTCAAATAATTTCTTCAATTCAGAGATTCACCGCTCTGTTCAAGGTAAATTAAACAAATTATTTGGAAGCTAACCTGATTATCTCCATATAAATTTGTCTATTTTTAAGTGATATCATTATTACACCCTCTCTCCCTTTTTTCTTTTCTTTTTTTTTTTCATGGACTATTCCACATACAGGTCTGGAAAACAGAGCTGTCTGGCTCACAGGGCTGTACTTGTTAAGGCTTTAAAAATGAAAGGGAGAGAGAAGGTTAGAAAAGAAAGTAAGACAAGGAGTTCACTAATTGTTCATCCCTGACCTCCTCCAAACCACTGCAAAACTGTTAAAAGTTGCCTAAGCTGTTTTTTATGCAGTTCAGCTTTGGCCTTTCTCAATAATCACAGGGGTAAAAAAGCCCTTTAAAGTTGGGGCTACACGTGGAATAATAAGAGATCTGTAAAATTTTTGATTATTTATTTATTTTATTTTTGTATGAAAACAAATGATCTTTAATTTACATTGAAAAAAATTACAGTGAAGAGATTATTCACTAACTGCAGTTGGTGATCCATCCAACTATGGTGATTCTGCCAACTGTGCTCAGCTGATAAAGACATTTAAATAACAAGAAATTATTACATATAATTTTCTAAGTACTTACAGATTCTTGGATTTGAATGCTTCAGCAAAGTGCTGCACACTCTGAAGAGAAGCAAGGTCTAAGGTCATTGCTTCTACCTTGGCTTTATGCTGGAACAAGAGAAAATATAAAAAAAGATAAATAACAGCAAGTTTAGCTCACAGTATCGTGTTACAGTAAATGTGTTGTGAAACTTGTCTGATTCCCCTGTTTAACATTATAACCCCTAAGTGAATACAAATCATCAAAAAGAATGGACGAGCACAAGATTTAGTGCCAAAAGTAGCATTTGTGACTTAGTGGTTCTGCTAAAAACATACACGATGGAATGCACAGCTTTATATAATGCAACGGATGGACACAAGGCAGTGTTAAGGTTAACAGGGATCTTTTTGCTTTCATTTTGATGGTGAAACTTATGTAACTGATGAAATAAAAAGCAGCGTAAGCGCTGCTCTCGATGCGTGGTACTGGGTGGAGAGGCGAGAGGAGCTTTGTTATCACCACAGTGCAACAGGGATCTACTGGGATGACAAGGTTATACCATGAGCACTGCTGGAGGAATGAAAAAGCAGCACACAAGTCAGTGTGGAGGGAAGCCAGGAAGAGCCTCCCATGGTCTCCCAAGCTCAAGCGATTCATCTGATCTCCCAGTTTCATTACATCTGGCACTTTTCTCCCCACATCTGTTTTCTGGTTTGCTGGTACCCATTCTGCCCTCTACAACTACCTTACAGGTTTGGTTTAAACAGAATATCACTCAAATTCCTTTTGTCCCGCTCCAGCCAGACTTATCAGGACAGCAAAATAAATACAACTAAAGTTTCAAGAGTTCAGTCTCCATAGGAAGTATCAATTGATGGAGTTCGAAAATGCTAAACCAAACTTTGCTACAAAGGGTTTTTTTACCCTCACAAGATGCACATCACTCTGGAATTCATTTTGCCCCACTGGGTAAATATTTTCTTCTGTTTGATGGTCAGAGTCTTGAGAAAGATGATGCTGCCTTGCATTATGCAATAGAACTCCAGAACAATTTCTCTTCTACTGTGCAGTTCAAAGCTGTTTACTTACTACAGACGTGGTGAGCATACTTGGGTTTACTTTGCCTCTGCTTTCCTCAGTTGAAACATTCTCCTGTTTCTCCCAAGAGTAAAAGGACAAGAATGCTACAAATACAGGGACACAAGGGGGTCAAAAAACATCATAATCAAGTAGTTCAACAGGCTACACCACAAGCTGTCAGCTACTGTCCTCTTGGGGACAAAGATTCAAGTCACACGATATCACTCAGGTAATGCTTTTCCTCTCCATGTCACACACTGGGCTTCTGCTACTGATTCTAAGAACAAAAAAGAGGTGTCTGTACCTCAAGTCAAAAAAAAAAAAGGATGAAGCCTCCAAAATACTTTCTGAAATAGAAATTACACAGTCTCAGATTGACCTGGATTTGTGGATTAATATACTGAAAACGTAAAAATCAGAAATTTTAAAAATCATAATTTCATTTCAACTTTCTCCCTGCTTTAACTTTTCAAAACCCTGATGGTGGTGGCCTCTATTTCCTTCATTTGCACACAATACACACACTGAGTACTGCCACACCCGTTTACTCTTTTTTCCTCACAGGAAAAACTGGAGCATGTGACATCCAAAGTACTCTGAACCTGCCACCTCAGCTTCTGAAGGCACTCAAGAAGCCAAGTGTGAGTGTTTTCTCCAAACACAACCGGGGAAAAAATCAGTTTCATGTACCATGAAGTTTAGGCACATTCCCCAACTTTTCTGTTTCAGACTCTCCCTTGGCAACTGAGATTTCAGCACCTCTCACCCCACAGAGGTCTTCTGTACACCATCAATTCCTACTACAGCCTGAGACTGTGAAATGCTAAAACCTTTAGTATCAACTCATTTTTATTCCAGATTTTCCCACTGTTACTTCTCTATCACAATGTCTTTTTAAAAAAAGCTATGAATAAGGCAATATACTTCCAAGGTGTGTTCTTAATAATGTAAGAATATCTCCATTCAATGACAAGTAGAAGGTTTGATGTTTGTTTTCTTATAGTAGCTCAGTATTACCTTTGTTATAATGTTTTCCCTCTTTTTCTAGAAGCCTGCAAGTCACATATTGTGATATGTATACAAGAACATGGGGGGGTTTAATAAAAAATAAAACTAAAAATCATTTTTGCTAAAAGGCATCTTAACTGTAATTGTTCTCTGCAGCCAGAACTGATTGTTAATGGTATGCTGCAAATCCTGGTCTAATGTGTCATAATTGTATTATGCTGATGTCTCTCACCATTTCACTTCACATGTTTTCACTCCTGAATTATGCCTCATTTTATGTTGTGAAATCTTATGATTTGAGACTTGCCACTTTCCCAAATACAGGAGACAGTCTTTAAACTGCCATCATCAAATCAATACACTACGGCAGGAAACTCCAGAATTTTGACAATTAAATTGACAAAAGATATTAATGTTCCCTCTACTACTTTATTTTCAATTACATCATTTAGGGAGAAAGTAGATAATAGAATGAGTGTAGAATAATTTAAAGAGCTCGTTTCTAAATCACAGATCCATTACTAGGTGTGCAAAATGAACTGGCATCCTTGCTGCAGATCCCCAGGACAAGAGTCCCAGCTGCATCCACAACCTCTTTGATGAGCACACTCAGTCCAGCTTTGCAAACTGGCCAAAGGAGAGCAGACACAAGGGGTGGACACTCTTCTGCTGTCTGCTGAACCCTGTGAAAACAAGGTCAGCCAGAACCAACGGAGACAGAGTTTGGGATGGGGATATTTGCATTTCATGAAGCTCAACGAGCAGTTCAAGGCTAACAATGTCCAGGCACCAATGGACACAGCCAAAGGCAGATCAGTCTCCAGTTCCTAACAGTCCTCTTCTAAACCCAACACAATAATACTTTGACAAGTACAAAGAAAAAAATTTATCTTGTATTTCATGTTTCATGCCCAGTTCTAAAGGCATTTTATCACTTCCAGGTAAGTTTCATTACTCTACATAACACCAGAAAACAGCTTATTCGGTTTTTGTATATAAGCTGCTCCCTATTGGAGCAAAAATATTAAAAATGCTTAAGTGCAATTGGCTATACTTTGCACTCATGCTAGAAAAATGCTTATTGAGCCAGAAAGTAACACGAAAGTGAAAACCCCCAGAAAGCCAGCTATTTCACTATATGCAATGCATTCACTTTACAGCTTAAAAATTGTTTAAAAATGAACACTGCATGGTAGAGTAGTCTGGCAGTAAACATGATTGTGCATTTGTGTCTTGGTATTGAAGAAGGAGCCTTTTTTCATAGTGAATTTTTCATTCAAATGTAAGTGATGATTTACGTTAAATATAGGTAAAGCATAGCTACATTTTCCTGAAGGATTGCAAGGAAGTGAAGAGCAGTACAATAAGTTGAAGCATAAAAGCTTTCTCTGTCATAATATTTATTATAATGGCATATAAAATAGCTGAAATAAATAATAGATGACTAAAAGTAAATTCATATGATAAAGAATCTTTCAGCAGACACCATTACTTCTGACTGCTCCAGTTTCATACAGAGTTGAAGAGTCTTAATAAATATGCTGTAGCCCCTGTATCTTATGTAAGTACAAGTCATTTTGTAAGGGCCTACTTAGAATGTACCGTAGTGGACACTACATAATTTACTGTATAATTTTACTCTCAGAAAACACTGTGTGTACATCTTCAATATTTAAAAGTCCTTAAGTCAAAACTGAATACTTAGCACAACAACAGAATTATCTGACTTTGAGGAACTGAAAGTACAAGCAACTGGTAAAAAGCAGTTTAATTTAAAGCAGAAAAACCTTCATGACAACATCTTGGAATGCAGATAGTTCTGATATGCAGTGTGAGAAACAGAAAACCTTCATGAAAAAAGAATTTGACATCAAAGCTGATGAAAAATCTGTGGAATTATCTGAAAATAGGTGAACAAATAACCAAATCCCAGCATAAGAGAAGCAATGCCCAAATAAACTCATATTTCCATGTTGAGGATGGAGCTGGGGATGTTTTAGAAGCACATCTGACAATTTGACACACAGCTTATGACAGTCAATAGCCAATGCCATGCACTATTTATGGAGGTACCTAATGGGGAAAAAGGCTTTCACTCAGGATTAGGGCTGCAAGTATTACTGTCCCTAATGTAGTCAACATTTGGTACTTCATGCAAAACTGTATTTATGCAATGCCAGCTTCACCTGGTTTGTGCTCTGAATGCTCTGCAATCCTTCCCCTGGAGCTGATGGGGATGGATGCACCACACTCCCTTAAGAGCAATCCAACACACGGGGTAGGTGCTTTAGGAATATGTTATTCTGCTACCTTTGATATACCTTTAAAAAGTTCATTAGGAGGCCTCATGGTGGAACATATTTACATGATTTTTTTTCTAGTTTCCCATCCCCTCCACTCCCCAGTATCAGCAATATTTATGCAGTACTTTCAAATTTTCTCCAACACAAACAAATTTCCTAAATATTAATTATTTTATTAGCTCATTTATGTGATGTGCAAGGAAATAGCCAGGACTGACTTGATTCTTCATGACAATCAGAGATTAAAAGGATTTTCTTTCTTTCATTAGAAAGAAAATTTATTTAGTTTCACCATTTCCTGATGTGTTTGTTTCACCTGCATTTTGGTTGTAATTTACTGCTGTAAATTTTTCCATTATTCTTCTTGCTCAATCCTGTCAAACATATTTTGATGATGTGTGTGACCTCTCCCAAAACCTGATTTTGTAAGTCCTGCTTCTTCCTGCTTCCGTAACTAGATCTTCCAGTTCTTCACAAGAATGGAATTTATGCAGGGGTTGCCTTCATCCAAGTCAAGGGAACAGCACATATATCAAGACTTAATGGGTCAGTGTGAGCCTGCAAACTGCTCAGGTTACTGATCATCCTTAGACCAACATTTTATCATGAAGAATGAATTATTAGTAGCATTGTTCCTTTGTCTCTATCCCTTCTCCAGAACAATTCTGGATGCTTGGCAGAGAACAGTGTTTATCTTTTCGACATCATCTACAGCTTAGAGGGCTCAGAGGCCTCTTCAGAAAAACCTTGACAGCCTCAAACAAACACCTGAACTGGAGATCTAATGTTGGGCTCAGATGGGTTAAAAAAGGAACAGAGGAGAAGCCTGCATCCTCCCTTAGATAGAGATCAAATGTAAAGGCAACAAATGAGCCACTGAAATTCTGAAGGTGAGAGATTTGGAAAAGTGGTAAAGACAAGGAGTTCGGTTTTTGAGGATGCCATACACCAATCTGGCATTTGGCCCTCACATTTAAACAGATCACTATTCACAGCACCATTTTGCCTTCTTCCAAATACTTAATTTACCTATAATTTAAAATCCACGTCACAAATACAAAAATGTGACTCAAGTCTCCAGGTATAGTTTGTATATTTAACTTAGACATTAAAGGACTTTCTTGGTGGTACAACCACCGTTTTAAATTTCCCAATAGTTTTAAAACTGTATCCCTTTCTATTAGTAGAAGTCTACACATAAAAAGAAATGCAAAATACACTTATTCATTCCTTTGTGGTTGCTTCATTTTTCAGATTTTAATATCCTTTTTTAATAAATCTTCTGTAATAAATACCACTTACCACTACAATAAGCAATAATGTTATTTCATAATCTTTACATTAGTTAACTCTTAGATCAGTATCTCTGTAAATTTGGCCTTTCATATCTTCTGAAGATAATTATAAAGGAAAAAAGGGAAAACATCTGCATTTCTTTATGAAATTAATATCTTCAGTGAAGTAAACCATGCCCCAGCAATCCTAAATCATGCTTAGAAAGAGTAAAAGAAGTCATTCTCCTAAGACATTTTAAAAATTATTTATTCCTTAACCAGAGAGAATAAAAACGCATGAAAAATCCTGGACTATAATTTCAGAAAACTTCAGTTAGTAGGCTCCAAAAGCCCTGATTTTTCCTGGAAGCACATGGTTCCACTGCACACTGTACACATTTGTTTCAATAACAAGAAATTACATTTATTTTTAAAAACCCGTCTACTGTAGATTTTGGCAATATGAATTTTTTTTTACCTCTTAATGTACATGAACTGTGCGTATTTACTTGGGAGCCTACTTTTAGCTGGATTTTTCTTCCTTTCCCCAGATATAGATCACTTCTTTCTGTCTCCAAACGCCCATTCCTGTAAAGCTCATTTGAATTTATCTTGGGGCAATCTCAAATAATCTTGGCAATATATTATATCTTGTGTATGGTTTACTATTCTAATAAACATATCTCCTTGTTTAGAGAATGATCGAGGGAGCCTGAGAACATGTAGCAGAATCTCAGCTGTGGAGAGCCTCCTATTCAGATGCTTTCAATTCCTTTCATTCTGCAAGATTCGAAGTGATAGCAGAATGCATTTTCAAAGACAGCAACGAGGCAAAGAGCATCGGGCTAACTTAGAAGCTACAGCCCTTTTTTCCTTTTAAAAATTCCCTCAATTTGAAGTTTTTAAGATTAAATAAAGCCAGGTTATGGCTTGCTGAGAAGTAAGCAATATAGGAGGCAACAGAGCAATGGGTCTGTTGGAAATGGCAGAGGCTGGGGAGAAAAAAGAGAATTTCTAAATGGACTAAACCAGTAACATCCCTATTGCAATACACTATTAAAGTTGTTAATTATCCATAAAATTAAAGGAGTGTTATCTCATATATACAGCTCTACACACACTGGTGTATAAAACTTCCAGCAGGATTTCACAGCCAGTTGTTACAGGGAGAAGGGAAGTCAGCATCCCCACTCCAGATGACAAACAAGACGAGAAAAGCATGATGGTCAAAAGGGCAACAATGTTTAAGTAAATACAAAATGAACCCTTTTTCCCTGTTCTCTCATGATCCATAACCATAAGCTATGTTGTTGCCGGAAAGTGCAGACATGCACTGTGCAGTGCATTAATCCTTCAAACACTAACAGATGCTGGCAGGGATTTAGGCTGGAATGTATTTACAAAGTGACAAATTATGTTCCGTATTATACAGAGAGAGAAAGAGCACCCACAAATAGGCTGATAAATGTCAGCTGCAGTCACGACAAACGGTTTATTTTTATTATACTGTAACCACAAATGTTTTTTGCAGGGAGGCCCAAAGATTTATTTGTTGCAGGAAAAAACAAGATTATATATGACACAAAGTAATAACTGTGAGATCACTGATGTTCTGGGCAGCTTGCCCTCCTGGAAGCTGTGTTCAGATTGAAAAATGTTGCTTAAAAATGGTATGTTATATGACACAAAATAAGTAGTTCATAAATCTGTATTGAAACAACAATAACTAATAATTAAAGACAAGTCTTAGGACATAGCTCGTACGAGCTAAAAAAGAAAGCATACTCCTTCCTTCAGTGAAATGTTGAAAATGAAGTAATAATATTAAAATAAATCTGAAGAAATTGTTTCAGATTAAAAACAAAGTGCTATCATTGCGAGATGGGAGCAGTGTACATTTTCAGTGTGGTCAGAGCGCTACAGTACAGCTCGTGCAGCACAATTAATTGGCAGAATAGTGACGTCTGCAGGTTCACAAATGCATTGCAGCTATGTTGGAGGATGTCAAAGCTTGCCAAGAGATTTAAGGTACAGTTCTTTCCCCCCACTCTTAATATTAGGAAAATAGAAATATCAGTATGGTTAAAAGTCATCACTTCTGCATCCATGAATAATTTCAGGATGCTTCAACATAAGTAGAAATAAATATATGAAACAAAGAAATGAAAGGACTGAATAATTAGCTATTTAAGGCATTTTAATTGGCAGTTCATGGTTACAATCTCCTAAATTTAAACAATATAACATTGATAACTTACAGAACAGTATCCTCAAAAAAATAAACACATATACAAATTCTTTTGTTTCCCCAGCTGTTCACATTCCCAAGCTAGGAGATACATCGAGAATGGCCACATTGATATGTATGTAATTTTAGAAAGTGAAATAAAAGGACTGAATCACATTAGTAAAGATTTCTTGTACAAGGGTTGGCAGGATCAGCTTCTTAATATACACTCAATATACACAATATAGAGTTGAATTAAAATATGAAGTCTTTCTGCATGCACAAGAAAATATCAGCTGTATCTGAAGAGTACCAGCACATAGAAACTTGCCCTCATGCCACCTGAATTGTGATCACAAAAGGAGGAAGTTTTTCTGTATTTTCTTTTACAAGAAATATGCCGTGACAAAGAAAATATCAACAAAATAAATGCAAAGGCTGAAATCAAATTTGTGTGAAAACATGGCCCATCTCAGGAATCACTGATATAAAACCAAACACATTAAATACATAAGGTAATTCCAAGGGTGTCTAGAAAGCTGAGATCAAAGTCCAGACCACATATTTTACAGATGCACAAAGCTGATGATATTCAGCCCCAGACAGGAGGGGTCAGAAGGCCACGTCCCATTGTTCCAATAATTAATAAAGTCTAAAATGGCTTTAGTGTAAATGTGAATTAAGTTCAAAATCACAACTTAAAAATATCTTTTTTAAGCACCATCAACTTTAAAAGCTTTTAAATTTTAATTTACTAAATATAGATGGATTTTCTGATAAAATTTTGATCTCAAGATAACAAAAGTACTCCATAAAATAATTGTGTCATGCAGCAATATAGAGGGAGAGTGGACAGTCTCTCATGATTAAACTTCCTAAAACACTTATTTCCTAAATATAACTTCCCCATGAACAATATAGTCATAAGGATGAAGAATATGCCTTAAAAATTTTATTTGCACAAGTATTTCTACATGAAAAACAAGAAAGTGCTGCCATGACAGCAAATAAAGCAGCAAGAAAAGCATAACAACCACCTACTTCTAATTTTAAATATTTGCCTGAAGAATAGGTGTGCAAGATTGATACAAATACTTTAAAGATACGAGGGAGAAGGGAAAAAATAATTTAAAAAAAGAAACCAACCAAACAAAACAACCACCATCACTGCCTTTCCCCTTTGTAAAGGAAGAAAAACAACTGAACACAAAGAAGTGAACATACGAGAAGCAGCATGCTAAGTTGGTGAGCAATACTCTCTTGACTGGACAGAAAGACTTTTTAGATGCCTTCTGCAATCCTGTAATGTCACATTTTAATGTAGTCATTCAATTATTAATTTGCTTTTAATTTCACATATATTGTTATATAGCTAAATAACCAGCACATATTCTACCTTAAAATTTTGGGGTTTTAAGCGAGTAGCTTAGGCTTTTCCCAAATGTTAAGGTAAATACTGGCTGTACCCACCTGAACACCTGAAAAAATAGCAGCTACTGTATATCTTACCCATACACCACATGCAAAAATGTAAAACATATTAAAAAAAAAATTCAAAAAGAAAATTTCCAAGCAGATGTTTATAAACAGAAGGTAACGGATAAAAACCCAAACACAATGCTGCATTATGTTACATGATTCACTGATGAACCCATTGGAACTACAGCAAAAAGCCCTTCTGGAAAACTTCCAGAAATTAAAAGGTGCAAACAAGCTGCCTAATACCCTTGCGTAGACTGAATTCTTATGAAGAAAATAAAGTTTATTGTCTGGAAACAGAGAAAGCATGAGGAAAGCACTAAAGCAATGGAGGTGAACAATTAGACAGATGTTCACTTAAGGAAATAAAGAGAACAGAAGAAGCCATCACTGAGGAATTTTACGAGAATACTGACAACTCTGCACCTCATCAAGGGCACTGCTAAAGTTAAAGCCACTGAAGCCATTTCTCCTCAACTCCAGTATAACTGCTGACCTTGCAAAAGTCTGCATTTAGCAAATGTGGCTTAGGAAAATAGCATTATACTTTTCATTCTACTATTTTTTCCTGAAGTCCATTTATATACTCTACTGTATATTTCAAGAAAATTAACTTTATTTCCTTGTATAATATTACATGTACTCTGAATTTTTTTTCCTAACTACGCTCAGGTATCAGGAAAACCTATGCTTACAAAGCTTTTGTTACTTAAGGAAAATTAA
The DNA here is from genome assembly GCA_013400975.1 of Atrichornis clamosus. Lineage (NCBI taxonomy): Eukaryota > Metazoa > Chordata > Aves > Passeriformes > Menuridae > Atrichornis > Atrichornis clamosus. The sequence continues at coordinate 111,457 of WBMZ01004434.1, read as the reverse complement.
ATACTGTCAATTACATCTGATGTTCATAAAAGCATATAAGTGAATAGCTGGAATGGTTTTTGCTTAATATGATTATATATGTTTCTAAAGTAGTCAGGAGTTTGCATAAGATGCAATCTGGCAATCTGGACATGTTTTAGAACTTACAACATTTGGCATTTAACTACTAAAAGAAAAATGGAGAAAAGGCATATTTTGTTGATAAACTGTCTCGTAGAGCAAAAAATATGGGCATGCATGCAGGCAAAAGGAGAAGGAATTAGTAATAAGAGGCAAGATTTTTTGTCAAGGACAAAAATCTTATTCTTCTGTGCTCGTGCAGGCTGAGGTAATTTGTTCCACAAACATATCTCTTGTTTAAAAATTCTTGGTTCTGATAATACTCCTCTTGCAGATTTTCAGAAAAAATGTAACTTCCAAATCTCAAGTGCGTTATTGATTTCTCCTTTTCTTTAATCTACTCATGTATTTTCAGAAATTATGGCCAAAGAAATCAGAAAACATATCTTAGTATCACTAACAGAACCTCCATCACTTCCTTGGGTGCACCAGGCTACTTCCCACACCATTCCGCAATTGCTCCCGAGCAGTAAATAAAAAAAAACGACACCCATCACCTTCCTCACGTGGTGCAGGTACACGAATATCAGAAGTGAGCTCTGCAGTATGCAGCTGTCAAGGAGATCCCACCAGCACTGGAAACTGCACACATCAAGCTTGTTCTGTGACAGCATAAGCACAAGCAATTTGGGGTGCAGGGACTGGGAGGAAGCACAAGTTAAAAGTTATGTCCTTATCTAAACATTACTTGTACACAAAGAGAAAACGAAATCCCGTGAAGTAGATTTTTATAAAATACTCCTGGCCTTTACAGCCCCAGACTGCGTTTTTTGAGCACCAGCCCCAGTTCCACTGACAAAAAGGCACAGCTCATCCACTGCGAGTGGTTTTGCAGCATTTGCAATGCTGTCAGGACTTGGCCCAGGTCTGCAGGGGACAGCCTGCACATTTCCTACACACTAAATGTTTGGAAGTTCTCAGTAACTTGGGAGAAATCCACAAGAAAATTTCATCATTCACATTTTAAATAATATAAAAGATGTGGAATGTGATTGATTTCACACTAGAGAGAATTGAAATTACAGTTGTGGGATAGGTTTTTTCATGTACTGTAAGGTCAAGTAATAGTAAATAATTAATGAATTATGAAACAAGTTTTCCATAAGGCAACACATAAATTCTATTCAATAAGATCTAAAAGTGTAGTTACACCAAAAAGCCACATAATATATCACAAAATGAAGAAAATACATGATGCTGAGGAACAGAGGGGGGCTGCCATTATATTGGAATAACTGTTACTCTTGTGGAATATAAATAAGATCTTTCCATACATACACACCATTTTCATAACTTTTACATCTCACAATCTACAAGAAAAAGAAAAGAAAGGATTTTCAACTTTTTTTGTTGCTGCTTTTTGGATCAAATCTGTTTCCTCGTCTCTCCAGCAGTCAGAGAGGTTCTCGTGCATCAGAGAGTAGAATGGTGAAGTGGATCACAGTCTGGATGAAACCACAGGGGTCCTTCCCTGATCTTACTGCTGATTTGATTTTGGCTAAAATCAATGGATTGCTGATCCGTATTCCCTCCTTACCAGTAAAATTTGACATTCTTGATGCTCTGGCTGTCTCTTAGAATTTCGTAGAGTGCATGATGTGATATTGTAGCAAACTTGGTAAGACCTCTGTGGGTCACTGACATACAATCAGTGACCTGAATGGGAGGCAAGAACTCAAAACAGAAACAAAAAAACCCGTAACTTTTTGCCTTGATACCATAAAATTAGTTGAGGTTGGAGATTTCTGTATTAGTAAATGGGAAACTTGTTTCTTCCTTTGCATACAATTTTGTTCTGACTATAATAATAGCGTTCTGACCTGCAAAACCACAGGATAATGCACTATTTACCCTGTAATAAGAAAAAGGTTTTGCTTATAGATGACAATACTCTGGATTTCAGATTCAGCTATGGTGAAATATTGCATACAGAAAAGGAGCGAGGGGAGGAGGAAACATAATCAACTTTTGAGGAATGTGTTTCTCATTTATGGTGGCTGCTTAAAGTCACTTGAAATTCTCACAGGGGCTAACAAATTTTTTTTTAAAAAGAGGCAAAGTTTCTGCCAGATTTGTGTATCAAATGCAGACAATTAATCACATCTATTTCATAAAGAGTCCTGACTAAGCCCTGAAATAATTCAAAGTCAGGTGTAGGGCCTCCAACACCAACTGTCTCACCCTATAATGTCCTTGCTTTGGGTCTCAGTCACTGCAGGGAAGGACCAAACAGTGACAGCTCACACAGTCCAAACAGAGAGCAGGTTTTGAGATCATTTACAATCACCATCATTTGCAGAGCTATAAACGTTAGCCAAAAACCTGCAGTAGTGTATTTAAGGAGCTAGAACCCAGTCCTACCAAAACATATCAAGCTCCATTTGGATGTAATTACTGATCCATGAGCACCCCGTGGCTTCATGCTGTGATCTCCTTCCAGACTGAAAAATAAAATACCAATGTGAAAATGAAGGCTTGCTTTTTTGGGGTTCTTTTTACTCTTCTAATGGTAAGCTTGCAACTTTTAACAAATACAGAAATAAACAAAATTTTCAAGGAAATCTAGAACAGATTTTACTTTTTGCTCTAGAAGAAATGTTAACTTCCAAAAACGTACAGCACTTTTCAGAGATGTTTAATGTCGTAGCATCTTAAATAATGTGCTTATCAAAAAATGACTTACAGAGCCTCAGTCAAAATGCAAAGGCAAATTCTCTCTCTAGAAATTAAAGAAGAAGGGTAATATTCAATGAAACAAGCTAGTTTCATACTTCTGTAATAGCTATAATTATTTTATACCATTTAATGCTAAAAGCAGTCAGAACAATGCAGGTTTTCATAGGAAACCCATGGTTGCCATGCTGTGCTCCAGAGACTGTGTTAAATAGTTTACAGAATCCTATCGTTCTTGCAGCATTTTGAGGCAAAATTTTCATAGCCTTGATTTACCTTACAAAACATTTTCAGAACTGGCCATGATACAATGGCTGTGAACTTTGGAGTTGGTTTATTTTTCTCATGTACTTGTATCTTGAAAAGCCCAAGACCACTGTAAATTCCTATTTTTAACTACATGCCTGACAAAACAGAAAATAGCTCCTTTCTCCCTTCCCATGACACTATTCAGCACAATTTTTTAGTCTTTTTTTTTTTTTACTTCATTCTGTCTTCTCCAAACCAAACAGCAAATTTTACCAGTTAAAGAAGACTGAATTGCACAAGGTTCCACAGAGCATTTCGAGGCATGACTCACTAATTCTCTCAGGTCCATGTGAAAGGATATGCCAAGAAAATAAGCAGAGGTTTATATTTATAAAACTTTGATTAAGTAGGCAATTTTAGGAAGACAGAGACAAGTTAAAAAGATGAAAAGGCTCCAAAAATACTGAATTTTGTTTAAAAAATCAATAGGATCCATATAATAACTTAATCCATTATTATTTCATAAATGAAAGTACCAATGAAAAATGCCATCAGTGAAGTAGATGAGGCAATGAGCAACCACTTAGATGCTTTTTAACACTTGTAAGTTTTAGATGACACTCAAATACTCTTTCTTCCTTTCTGTTGAATTTTAGTTCCTTATCAACCTTTAAAAGACCTGTGCTTCTCTGCAACCACCTTTGCTGTGTCCTGGTAACATTGGGCAACTAAAATCAGGTAGTGAAAAGGTTTTCCGTTGAAATGACCCATATGAAGCCAGGCCATTTTTTAAACAGTAAATCTGAATGGATTTCTGAATTTTAAAGCACTAAAACCAGTCTCACTGAATAATTTCTCAAGGCCAATCAGAGACAGAATGTAACCAGAATAACCAGAATCACCCAAGTCTCACAACAGATTTTAAAATCTTCATGGCATCAGCTTTCATGAATGCCCCTCTTAATAAGGCACAGGAAAAAAAAAATTTAGAACTGACCTTTAAGGAATATTCTTATGGGTTTTAGCCACTGTGATGATAAGAAGAAACTATTTTTTCTGAATGAGTATACTGTACCTTTAATGGTTCATTTGTAGTTCAGAGTAAAATCTGAACTATTTGTTGTTCATTGTTGCTATATTCTGTTCCAAGGTTCATAATTTGAAAATTGACTTTGGGGACTTTTTGCTTGGTCTATTAAAATGATTCATGTTGCATTCAACATAAATTGTGCATACACAGAGGAGGTTTAGCACACGTATTCACAGTATAATAACTAAAGTGAATTTTGTACAAGCTGCAGTTTGTGGCAAGGATGCAGTATCATTTGTCTTAATTTTTCTTCAGCATTACATTAGGCTCGGGCATTTACATTTTCAGGTATGGCTAAACACTTTAAAACTTTGTTTTTACAGCATGAGTAAAGAGAGAATCAAATCTACATGTTTATATGATGTAACAAAGTAATGCCTTTTTACTGTCTAAAGTACACGTGGATTTACTTTCCATTTACCCTCCTGCACAAAGGCAAATGCAAAGTGCATGAAATATTCACCACCTATGAATCACAGAGTGTTCCTATTAAAAAGATGATCATGTTCTGTTTTACCTTTCAAACCATGATATGATAACAGCCACAGTGTCTAAATGGTTTTGTCACTCAAAACTACCAAAGTAATATACAGTAAGGAGCGAGACTGTTTGTAGTGTTTTATATGACTTTAGGACAATCTAGTGTCAACTAACTAAATAATTAAGAGCAGAGATCTGATTTCAGGCACTAGTTTCAGAAATATTTCTTTTGCAAAAAGCTGAGTCAGTGGATTTGCCAGAACAGTGTGAATCAAATAAACAGGTGGAGGGGGAAAGAAGAAACCAAGGTTGTCATTCGTCACTTGATCTTTTTTTGAGACTCAGAAAAAGTTCATCCGTTGTTTGCATTTATTGAACAACCAGTTTAATATTTCCAACATGGACATTTTCTAGGAGATATTTCAACTTTTAGCTCTATTGAGCGTGATTTTTCACTATGGTTATATTCCGGTCTTCACTTCTGCTCACACAGATTTTTAGTATAAAAGTGACAATGCTTGAGGCTAAAAATCACTCAGAAATTAGTATCTATGGACAAACTGTGTGGGCAGACAGTCTGGCGAAATAGGCGTTCTGTACAAAAAACTTGCATCATAAAAGAAGAGAATGACCTGCACATTCAGGAACTGATCAGTCCCTAGAAGTTACGTTAGTTGGATATATCAACAACAACATCACAAAAGAAAACCTTAAAAGCAAACCACGTTATTTATGTAGAGCCCAATAATCCAGAACAAAAAACAGATAAGGAGCCATTATGCAGCAAATATTGCATTATGAAGGAGCCAAGCTCATGTGGGAAGTTTAGCCAACGCATTCTTTTGTCTTCAAGGAACAAGAAAGGTAAACTTTTCCTTTTTTCTTTGTCTTTGATGGTCAAGGCAGTCTAGAATTATTAATAACATGTAACAGAGACTTCTCTAAAGTTTCATACAGGGTGAGAATCACTTAAATCTGCAGTGTACTTACACTGACTATTCTGACCATCACAGTGGGTCAAGGTGAACTCAACCTTCAGTAGAACTTTCACGCCTGAAGAGCAGAAGTTTGCTGCCCTTTCACATAGTTACAAAGGTGGTAACATAAATTCTCACCTCAAAAGTGTGTTCAAACATTAATTAGTTGCTCTGATCGGACCTCTGCCATGTAAATATTTAATTTTCTAAGGGGACATCAGTCCATAAGCCTGATTCCAGCACCCTGCCATGAAATGAGCCTGGCATCCACCACAGAAGAGCAAGTCCCACACACCACACAAGAATAGGGGCCAAATTTTCAGCATCTGACTGGTCCTTTTGGCTTTTTCTAAGTAAACGAACCCCCAAAAGAACCATGTTTTTCTAATTTTGCTATTATTATCACATAAGAAAACATTAAAAGTATCAGAAAATACTGCAAAACTAATTAAATGGGCCCAGTTAGGCTCAACTAACACTGAGGATCAGCAGCTCCTCTCACAAGCTGGCTAAGAACCACTTAAATATTAAGGATTTGCTTTTTCCCCTAAACACATTCATGTTTTACCTGTGTTTGTATGTCTGTCAGTGCACCGTAAGAACAACTCTAGAATGAAAGTCACCTTTTTCTTCACAATATTTGTTCCATTTTGATCAAGAACTTTCTCATAAACTTGCTTAATAATTACTATCTTAGCCTGTAAGACTGATGTTGTGAAAGACTGGGTGAAGAACAACTAAAAAACACAACAGATTTTATGAAGACACAAAAAGCATGAAGAACTATATCCTTGACTTAAATACAGCACAGAAAACAGGTGTCAGAACACATCTTTCCCTAATTTATTTATACAATAATACACAAATTATAGGACTTGCCATTTGTGTTTACTACTTCTGCTTTCATTAGGAGCATCAGTTTCCCATCACATTTTGAAATTACATAAACACTTATCAATACTTTGGAAATATATAAAGATCTTTACTGATTATATTAATCAAAATTCCAGAAATTCAAGTTAAAAGTGCAGTGCAGAAAATGAAGAACAGAAATCCACGTAGAAGTGCTTAATTTCAAAATGCATTCGGAATCATAGAGATGCAGGAACTGTATGTGTTAAATCATATGGGCTAAAAAAAAATTAAATAAAAAAAAATCTATATTTTAATCTTTTTGGGCAGAAACAAATTATCTTATTTACTACATGAATGGTTTCCTCAATTTGACGCCAATCTTTGGAGGAAACTTCAACCTGTCTGAATTAAACAGTCTGCAGAAGAAAAGACTAGATTATTTATATTATAGAATACTGTTAAAAAATAAAATTGAAAGATTACTTTACCATACATTGAAAATAAGAACATGCACATCACTTCAGCTTACAAAAATCTAATTTTACTTTTCCTGTTCTGAGAGAACTTTGATCAGTAGGAGACATGTTTATCTATACACATATATATGTGTGTGCATGTATAAATTCCCCTCAAATGGACAGCACCTAAAAAGAGGAGAAATTCACAAAATTCTTTGGTGCCTGTGTCCTGTGATTATAAATGTAATCAGAATAATGTCATAATCTTTGGTATTTAACCTTTTATCTCTGCAGTAACTGAACTGTATCTATACAAGAGAGATAAACTTTACATTTCATTCTATACTTCATAAATAAATCTGGGCTTACACTTTCTAGAGAAGTCACATTTCTTTTTAATAACTTTAAGCACATTGGAAAACAATCAAAATCGTAACAAATTGAAATAATTCACTGAAAACATGATAGTGTCCAGATGAAAATATGTCAGCTAGGCAAACATTTCCTAACATCTCATTTTCGGAGTTGTAGGCAAAGCAAATGAACAGTTTTAACTAATGTCAAACTTGCATTGTCCACTATGTAATTTTACAGTTCACTGATATACAGATTTTTTAAGTGATGCCCTAATTGTACAATAGACAGTAATACTTCTTTGTAGATGTAAGTCTACCAAGTATCGTTGTTTACTTTAGGACACATGACCTCCTGCACTGAGTGCTTACAAGAGCAGCTCTCCTGTACCAAAACCAATTTGACAGAATAGCCAAAATTATCTGCATTTCACAGAAACCCCCAGTCTGCTTCACTGTTTGCTGTAAACTCCATTTCAAAAGGCTTAGCAGCCCCAGACAAATTCTGAACGAGAAATACGTTTCTGCTGTGACAGAAAGCAAGAGAACAAACTCCATGTGAAAACAGCCTGGCTGGCCAAGGAGCTCCTGTGTCCACCTGTGCTGTCCAGGGATGGGAGGCCCCAAGGACAGGACAAGGGTAACACCCTCAGACTGGCAGAGGACAGGTTTAGATGAGATATCAGGAAGCATTTGCTCCCTGTGAGGGTGGTGAGGCACTGGCACAGGTTGTCCAGAGGAGCTGTGGCTGCTTCATCCCTGCAAGTGTCCAAGGCCGGGCTGGATGGGGTCTGGAACAGTCTGGTCTAGTGGAAAGTGTCCCTGCCCATGGTCTTAAAGTCCCTTTCAACCCAAACCATTCTATGATTCTATGATCATCACTACAATAAAAACATTTTATGATCTATTTAATTCAAAGTATCTCTTTTTATTGGTGAAACATTTTAAATGTAATAATAATAATAATAAAAATAAAAAATAATTCTGAACATCTGTTAAATGACTGTTGCAAAGACTTCATGAGAAAGTAAGAAAAATCAATGTTACCCTCACCAAAACCAAAAACAAAAGCTGCATGAGTATCTTGAGCGTGAACTGAGATAACCCAGACATAGCTAAGTCTTGGAAGTCATGCAACTGTTACTGTCACATGTGCTAGCAAGAGGATGTCATATTAAATTAACATCTACTGCTCCTCTACTGACATGTTGTTTTGCATAGAATGACTGGATTTATGTTAAAATTGAAACAATAGTAATACATTCAACTATTAGCAGAGCAAAACTGATCAGGGCACAAATAAGTAAACCTGAAAAAAACTGCTGAGAAAATGCTACTGGCATTTCAGTTTTGCAGAAAAACTATTTTGAATATTTTAAAATAATTACTGCTCAGAATAAACTAAACATGGATGCAACTGTACTCATAGCACAGGCTTGACACACTGCATGGAGCCACAGCCACTGCGGTTTATGACCACCATCATGAAATAGCTCATTACACCTTAAAAGAAAACTTTCTACACAAGTGGGAAGGAAAGGAAGGGTCAGCAAAGAACACCTGAAGGATGCATAAGTGCTACATGTGTGCACACGTGAAGGCACTGTGGGACTGTTCAAGAAGATACCGTGGGAAAAGCAACTTCACTGCAACTTCATGTTCTTGGGTCCTCCTTTCCCCTCCCCTCCCTTCACTTAACTACACTGCACCTGAGGGAGACGGAAGCCGCACTGCATCCCAATACCAGGTCCAAGTACTCTGCCATTTACCTCCTCATAGCAACACACTTGGGAGAGTCGTGGATTGTTTCTTCTGAAAAAACTTCCTTTTCAGAACTATCTGCGAGTGCTTGTACTAAAGAACAAACCTGAGCCATTCCAACACCTGCAGTTCCAAGTGGATGAACATTCTTGGATACACAAAAGACAATCATAAGCAATGACTTCAACTAGAGTCCCACGGAAAACACCGGGTGCCAAGAGCCCCTTACAGCAATCTGCAAGAAGGAGAAATAAATTAATCAAACTGCCAAACGAAGAAGGCTGGGTTTGACCTCCTTCTGATCTCATTACTTCTCTATTACCCTTTTGAAAAACATCCTCTTACAAAGATCACTAATTGAAGATTATGTGGAGGGGAATCGCACCTCTCCATCACCGTGGTAACTTTGACTCATTTGTCATTCTAATAATTCACTTCTTTTCTTTTCTGAACAGACAGAGACATTAATAGACTACCATCAGTTAAAAAGGCAATTTTTCCATTTAATTGCACTCATTAAATACTGGAGTAGAACAATTGGAAAAGCAATACTCTCAATATTTAATCATACAATAGCAATAATGAAACATTACTTCAAAACAAACGTAGCAACATGTAGGATGACACAAAATGCATGTTGAAACTTCTGCAGCACCAAGGTATTTTCTGGTAAAGATATTTGAGCTTTTTTTACTTACTTTTTTTGACAATTGGGTATATGAGTGTTCTACAGCATTGACTACAGCTATGCACTGGAGAGAAACCAGTGGGCAAGCTGCTCTGTAATTACCTCATCTCTCTTGTCACTGAACCACAGCAATAGAAAGGATTTCATAAACCAAAACAGCGAGTCAATGTATTTGTGGGAAATATTGAACAAGACTGGATTTGCACACTATTTTACTGGAACAAATTGTATCACTTAGGAATGTAATTGAAGATAAAAAGGTTAATCACACTGGTAGAGTGACTGCAATGGGCACAGTCATCAGGTATTTATTTGCCTGGGATATCTTATTTTCCATCTCCTGCAGAAATCCTACATCTGTCTTCGGTGTAAGTGCATTCCCATTACAGAAAGTTCACTATAGTTTAATAGTACCATAGCATAGTAGGAGCTATAATAAAACCTTTGTGTTGAGGAGATGTGCAGAAAATTTAGAAGTGCCTGTTTCAATTTCAGATGTCACAATACACAACAGCTGTCAAGAAATGTTTCTACTTTTACTGCAGTTCTAGCTATAAGTGTAAATACACAAAACCCAGCCAAGCAGTCAGGCAAACTTCACTGGAACAATTCATGTCAATAGATACCACTTTATCTGCCATTTTCTATCTTGCTTTCCTGCAGGACCAAATTATTTAAATATTTCATTTAGAATCTGATGAGCACAGCAGCCAGGGTTGGTGACCAGTATCCAAGGGTGCTTTGCCATTCTAGATTACAGCTTTTGAAACTGAGCAGGTTAAAGCTCTTAGAAGGGAAACAGACAGAAATACTAGAAAGTCATTTGCTTTGAGCTACACAGTTGCAGAATAGCCATTTCTCCCAGCTGTTGTACACACTGAGTGGTATCATCACTTTATGAAGATTCCAGCTCACATCAATCCGGTTATCTGGTGGATACCACGCTCTGCTTGTTCAGTGGAAGAAGTGGGGGATAATCAGCAACAGGAAAGAACAGAAGTTTTTAAAAAAACACTTATGTTGGCTACCTCTGCTAGGAAAAGATGTGACAAGTGTAGCATCTCCTTAATCAATTATTTATTCAACACTTGCATGTGAGCAACCTTATTGATTCCAGTGAGACTAAGAGCCAGACCAATATGAAAGAAAATGACAGCAGGACAGGAAGTCAAGAAGCATCATGCTAGGCCAGGTCAGAAAGGCTAAGACACATAAGATAGTGGCATATTCAATTTAGGAAAAATTGCATTTTAGTTTTATTCCTCTAACTACAAATCATAGCACAAAGTTTTCAAATACAAATCCCTGTGTGGAACACTTTACAGTCAAAGAACAGTTCCTGAATGACTGCAGTACATGAATTAAATAAACAGTGATACCAAGGATCTCATTTATAAATAGCTTTTATTATAATTATTATTACCTATATAACTTGCAACTTTTTATATAAATTCTAACTTACATTATATCTAGCCATTACTCCTTTAAAATAGAATTTCATATCCCTTTAAAACCATAAGTAACTATTGTTAAACCAGTAGTTTAATGTCAAGGCTATCTTGTGGTTAAGAAAATGTAAACTGTAATACTCCATTATCTAAACAGGATTGAAAGTGATTTTCTGACCCACACTCTCATCCTCTATATATTTTTACAAATTTTAGAAGCAAAACTGGTTCTTCAAGCAGTATTTCAACACCTGCAATAGAGCAGACTGCTGACCAGCCATGCCAAATCCAGTTATTACAAAGGATAGCCAGTATTAAAATAACAAAATGATTCCCAGCAATCCAGTGCAGCATTATAAAACCTCCTTCAGGTGCTTGTTCTTAATGATATAGCAGCAACCTTTCATCTTGAATCAACTCATTTATCCATATTGATGCCTTGCTTGGTGTTGAGATATGAAAATTTCAAGAAAAAAAAATACATTATTACTGATAGACATCCTCTATCAATAACTCCATCTTCATTCTCAGGTGCTCCTTCTTTCAAGCCACCAGATGGCAATAAAAATGCCCTGTGTTGCCAGGCCTTCACATTCTCACCATGAGCAGGTCAAGACATAAGAGAAGTGACACTCATCAAGCTTTTTATCCTCAGAAAGTACTCAGTGGCAAAGACACAGAGCACAAATGGGCTATTTTCTTCACCCACCCATTCCAACATGTGTCAGACTCTTTTTCCCCAGTAGATATGTTTGCAAAACTCCATTGGGAAAGCCAAACTATAAGCAGGTTGAAAAGAGAACTAACAAGTTTACCTAACGTGACTCTACTGGTGCATATCGAATTCTGTGCTCAGCTGTGGAAGTACCCAAAGTGCCAATTGCTGAAAACCAGAAGGGTACACCAAGGGAGAAATCATTCTATACATGTTCTGTTATTCTCCCTCTTTAGCCACCTGCCACTGACCATTATTTGAGACAGGGCACAAGACCTGATGGATTTTCAATTTGACTTAAATGCTGTACTTAGATTTTTAATACTAAAATCTCAAATCATAAAAAGCGGATTAAATGGCTTTATACCTGCCATTATAAGATTTTAATGGTTTAGTTTCAATCACCTTCAGTTTTGCATAGACAGCCCAAAGAAATTGAGTCAATATACCTGTATGCATATAACATGATTTATTGTCTTCTCACCGGAGACATCAAGTGTAACCTTAGGTTGATGCTTTATCGATTCAATATCTATCATGTAAAGGATATAAAATTGGTTTCCTGCTTTTAAGACCAGTAGTCCACAAACAAACAAGCTTCCTTCCCAGCACCTGAATTGTGTATTGTAGTCATGGTGTGAGCAGTAACAAGGACTAGGGTCAGGTAATTTTAACTTAGAAACCAAAATTCTGATCAAAGCGTGCAGAAATTAATAGTTTGGGCATAGGTATCTTACTCATTCAAAGAAACTTAGGGAAAAAGTGGACTGAAGTCAAGACTGCTCTTCACTTCATTGTGAATATGGCAAATGACATATACCTAATGCATTTACAAAATATTTCTCATTTATCTAGTTACTTGCTTCAAAATGTTTCAACACTTGATGAAATCCAGGCAGAACATCTGCACAAGAACGATCTGTGTACATCAGGCATTTCAAGAGCAGCAAAGTCATGGCAGAGATGAACGAAATAACTTTATCAAAAGCTAAAGAAGTAGCACATAGAGGAATAAAACGTGCCTCCAAGAAGCCGTAAATCCACTCACAATTCCTGTCTTCTCATCCTTCTTTATGTTTATTTGGCTAGAAGGGAGAAAAAAATTAAAACCTAATTTTTCAGGACTAGTAGGAAACCTCGATACCAGCAGAAAAAAATAGGGTAATTTATAGAGTTGAAAGAAAATGCAAACTAGGTCACTTATGGTATAAAAAGTGACTGCTAGTACGTGCAAAAAGTAGATCATATAACCTTAAAAAATAATTAAAGTAAAATTCACCTCTTAAAGCACTGGTTGAAAAACAAGGGGGAAAAAACACAAGGCCTTGCATCCCTGCATTTTTAATTGTTACAACTGGTAAGAGTTCAAACAAGTCTTCAGTGGTCATAAAGAGGTGCCCACCCTTCAGACCTGCTGGTATTCTTGAATTCTTACTCCTTCTGAGGTGCAGGCAGAAATTAGTGCAAGGAAGGAAAAAATACCCTAAACTACATAGCAGGAAGAATAAACACAGTAAGCAAAGAACATGTACACTCCGTGCAAAGACCAAACCACATTTTTCAGTCTCTTTAATACCACAGAACAAATAGGAAAATAAGAATGCTACTTGTACTTCTTTAGCCTTTCCAGTAAAAATATACTTAGCTGCTTTGCAAACATTTACTGTCAAAACATCCCCTGAAATTAAAATGATAAATTAAGTGTAACAAAACAAGCAATTCAAGTAACTATGTAATTCAACAAAAAGGAAAAACCATAAAGTCTGAAATACTCCAAACTTCCAGTCCTCATTAATTCCCAACTTGCATGCCTGGAGTAGGCTGTTCACTGCAACTACACAGCCTGTACTGAGGACTCAGGGTCTAGCATAACCAGACTGTCCAGAAGAGACAATCCTTTTCTCAATTTACAATTACAGAAATAAAATATATCAATATTAAACGATTTCATCTCATAAGATGCTGAGTTCCCAGTGACTCCTAAATAAACTGCAAAAGGAATCCAGCTTTCTTTACAAAGGAGACCTAAGAGATCACTTAAGGTCACAACTTCATTTACTAACAGAAGCAAGAGGTAAAATTCTGGAAATCTTGGTTTCCAGTCCTATACTCAGCTTGTACAGAAGCTTATCTCAGCTTAGATTTTACAACATAGGCAAATACATTTATCACATGGAAGAACAAAAAAGCAAGTTCAGTGTTCAGACAAACTGTATTGAGCTGATAACAAATAAATCAATTTTGAGGTTTTTAGCTCCTTTATCAATAGCACTCTTACAGATCAAGAATTTTCTAACAAGAAGCTTTGACTGCTGACTATACAATTTTAACTTTTTTTTCTTTTTTTAAGAGTGTGCCAGATTATACTTACTGGTATAAAAACAGCATAAATTCACTTCCTCTGGATTTACACTGTTATAGCTAAAATCCGTTTCTAAAGTCAATAAAACAGGTTTAATGAAAAATAAAATTTAAAAGTTACAATAAAAACAAATGATTTTCCCATAAAAATGTGGTGATACATGTCAAAGTCCTACAGCTGAGACTACAGACAGAAGTATTCTCAAATCAGAGGGACTAACTAGAATAACAGCCTATTAAAGGCAAGTTAGTATATTGGCACTTATCCCTGATATGAAGCTAGAAATCTCAAAGTTGCTTTTTAGTGAAAACTCCTTTTTCTTGTCCCAGGTCACTGATTACATGTCTTGCTGCCACAGTCTTCAGCACCCTGTGCAGTCTCCCCTGCAGCCTCTTCTCTGTGCTCCCACAGCTCCATCCACACTCCGGGCATTTTGGCCCTTGTGCCCTTACCTGAGCCCTGGCTTCCATTTGCTCCTTGGCCCTCTGTTGAAGCCTCATCTCCAGCCCTGTCTGTGGCCCCACATCCTGCTGCTCCTACCTGGATAACCTGAGTCACCCTCTTGCCTTTTCTGGGACTGTTCGGGCAGCTCGTTATCCCCACCCTGCCCAGGGGGGCTGCAAGGCTGAGCCCTGGTGCTCTTGGCTTCAAGCTCACCCTCCCTGCTCCTGCTGTGCCCTGGCGGGAGCACTGGTACATCTTCCAAACATTAACATAACACACCACCAGTGCTGCTCTTTCTCAGCAAAAACATTCCATGGAGCTCAGTGTGCCTTTCTGGCTGCTGTATTCTTTCACTGTTTTTCAAGAATTCCCAGTTCTTCTAGGAGTCAGATTTCTGATATAATTCATTCTATCATACCAACATGAAATAAAAACACATCTTCATTTCCATCCACACTGAGACCAATTCAGATTTATTAAGGCTTCCTTGATATTCAGTGATGTCTTATAAGCACTAAATCATCATGAAAGCTCCATAAGCAAGACGTTGCAATCCTAAAAAAAAAAACAAAACTCAATCAAACAAGAAGCCCTCTGAGAAGAATACATCTCCCACACAGCACAAAGTTTTCTAGAGCTGCCCAGGATGAGCACTGTACATCTACTGCTCCTTCTTCCCTCTCTGGGTGATCAATCACATCCTGCAACAAGATGAAATGGAAACACGTTCTGATCTCTAGGCTTCTGGGATGGCTCAAAAACCTGCAGAGGCCTCCTCTCATGCAAATGCAAAACAATAACAATGAGAATGAGCTCCAGCTTTTAAGATCCTCACTCTTTAAGTAGCAGCCTTAACTTGTCCTCGGACTCTTTACATGCTATCACTATACAAAAGCCTCCCAATCAGCAAGAGACAAGGACTGTCACTACATTTAAAGACAAAACACAGGCATATGTGTATGTTTGTCCACTATTCAACAGCATATAAAGAAATTAAGTTCTGGAATGTTTTCTTTGGTTCTCTCAGGAAGTGTGCCATACATCATTATTTCTACTCTCCACAGCAAAGATTTTAATGAACAATGCTGCAATTTTGTTTATAAAGAATGTATGAAATGGAACGGCAAAGTGTTCATTTTCTCACAGTGAAATTGTCACCAAAGGAACCTAAGAGATGTTTGTATTTGTAGAGTTTTGTTATACAGACAAATTGGAGGTTAAAAAAGCAAAAAGAACAGCAATTAAGTGTGCTTGTGTTTTCAGAACTCGGGTACAGACAGTGGATAGCTACACCTGTCAATCCCATGACATTTGGGAGACCTTTGAGCCTTGTAAACCAGGTTGAACATGTTATGGGCAAAGTCAATTGCCTACTCCATGTGACACATCCATAAGCCTACTTATCTGAGACTGAATAACTTCGCATAGCCCATGTGCCTGTTCCTGGACTGATTACCCTGGCAAAGAAGCCTGAGCAGTTTCTTGGGGGTTTTACTTATCTCTGTTACAGCAAGAACACTTCAAGGGTAACACAGCAAACGATGAACAGAGGACATCCAGAGACACCAACTCCAGCGTACACAACACTCACTTTTGTAGAACTTCAGATGCTCCAACGACCTTTTGATAAATCAGCAACACAAGGGCATCACTATTGAAGAGTATTTACTACAATACTTACTCCCCTCCAGTGCAAAAATCTGTACTTAAGCTTCCCTGTGAGATGGCTCAAAGTATTGGCCACATTTTACAGGTTTTTTTGTACTTAAGAGCACAGTCCTTTCAAACCATCACTGCAAGGAAGCAGAATTAGTTCCTGCTGTATCTCAGAACTTAGAAGCTATTTTAAAGGATATTTTCATCACACCAGAATCAGTCCCAAGTGTTCAAAGCATGACACTTTTTGAAAATTGCTAATAGATTTTGCGCTTTATGGTATAATTAACACAGGATGCAAAATTGCTAAAATATCAGAAAGAGGGAGTCAGATATATTTTAAGTACTTCAGGAGGCAGCCCAGCAAAGCTGTTGATCCATCAAAAGATCAAACTGATGCTGAGAGCATCCTCCAGTTTACACAATTGTTAATCGAAGGCAGGAGCCGTACAACAAACGTGATCGAGATAGTCGGTAATGACTCTGATGTGGAGTGAAAGGGCATTGAGACATCTGCACTAGGTAAAAGTGAAAGCTTTCAGAAAATGCACCTAGCAAAGAAAAAAAGGAAATTTGATATTTTGCAGCCTTAGTTCCAACCTAATCTACCATAACTAAACTTGGCTGAAAACAGGACATTTTAACAAATTAATATACCAAACAAAACACTTGTCTTTGCTTATTTTTCCTGGCATGGAATAATAAGAAGAAAGCCAAAGAGATTCTGGAGTTTAATAAATGGCAAAAAGAGGGGGTTGGTCAAATTTTAATCTGTTTGACCATGCAAACTGTATTGAATTTGATAATGTTCGTGAGAGGTCTACTGAGGGACTTGCATCCTGTATGAATTATACCCAAGGCTCTTAAATTCATTTGAATGCATTAATTCCTAACCTAAATCACAGAAAAGTAATATACTGTTATTGTATTTTCCAATGTATACTCTAGCACAATGCACAAATAGAAGAGTAGTTCATTTATATCATGTAGATTCATTAAAAATGAAATCACTTCCTAAGTCTGTGTGTGTTGATTTTTGAGTCGCAAACATTCATATTTCCCATGTGTAGGAAAGGAATAATTTTATACTTAGGTGTATTCAAGGCTTTGAACTTGATATACATGTAATATTAGAGAAGGAAAATAAAAGTATAATGAAAGATTCTCTATTTCATGTGTTAGAAAACAATATGTTTTCCTCATTAAACCCTCAGATATAAATTCTATAAACCATGAAATTACCTTTGAGCCCTTACTGAAATAACCAGTTCACAAATAAATGATCCATGCAGGAAGAAAAGCAAAGATTAAAATAATAAGAGAAAGTTATATTTTTATATCAGCAGTCAGAAAAGAAAGAAAAAACCAAACCAGCAAATTACTACTGAAGTACAGACTTGCACAGCAGAAATTCTGCTCAAACAGGTAATCCTCAACAATTTAATTCAGCCACACTCTGAGGTAACTATTAGTCCTATGTTCCAAGATTATGAGGAATTAACACAAGAAATTGAGACTAATTTGGTCAAGTGAAATGTTTGCATAGCTTTTGTTCCATCCAAGTTCCACCAAGAGCCACACTCTCCATCGTGTTGCCGAATCAGTACCAATTAAATATTGCTATTCATTCATTCAACCCTTCATTCTGCCCCTTGAGCAGCCTCCCCAGTTGTCCATTTCAGCAAAAGTGGCTCGGTTTTTGTTTGGAGAGCAAAGAGTTAAGAGGACAGTTATAAGGTTGACTTCCCTGAAGACTGTCAGGCCAATTTTACCAAAAGTATGTAGCTCAGAAGCACTTAATGCCATTAAAATCAATCCTACCAAAACCCAGTTAGATTTGGCTAACCGGGAGAGAGACAGGTGGTGGGATCTGGTGGCCTCCATCACAGATCACCATCAACTGCTTCCCCCTCAAAACCACTTACTATTCCCAAGGATGTCACTCCATAGGAATTATTCTCCATTCCCACCACAGCCCTCACCAGTCCCGTCCCAATTTTCCCAGTCTCACTCCATCCCAACATCTGGATTTTCCTCACAAGTCCCTCACATCAACAAAGCAGCCGCAATTCTGTTCTTTGTGTGATGACTTTTTCGCAGCATTTCACTACTTTGGGCACCTTGTGGCAGTCAGGTACTGTTTTGTCAGGCTCTGTGGCCTTCCAGGTGGGCAGCCCCCAGCACACCCTGCCCAGCTCGGGCAGGCACCTGCCTTCCCCATGCAAACACATCTTGCTGTCAAACCACAGGGAATGGAGAGAAGCCAAGATCTGAGGAGGCCTAACCCAACCTATGAAAAATGGAGAATAACCCATCAATTATTCCATATGCTACACTGCAGTTAAATAGGTGTCTAGTGGTTTTCTTTTTTCTTATAGCATCTTTCAAAGCATTTTACCAGGGCCATGAGCAAAAACAGATTAATTTTAGAGATATGGAAGCCCAGGAACAGAAAGACGAAATAACTGCATTACATTAATTTTGTTTTCAAGCGACAAAGTACAGGCTCTCTGAGGGCAGAAACACAAACAAGAACCTATGCCCTAAATATCTTTGATTCTAAATTTGAAAAAAGACATGAGGCAAAAGATAAGAAAATGTTTAGCATGTGAACATATAAAGAGAGAGACCTCTTTGCAGTACGAAACAGAAAGCAGTCAGAGAACTGCTGAGATGGAGAAACATGGCAAGAGAAGGAGTGGAGAACGCAAAGGCTGGAGCTCAATCCCAGCCCGCACAAGGGACGAAATCCTGAAAGCAACCAGAGAACAGGCTGATGTCACTGTCATCAGTGACAGCACCGGTTCTGCTTCTTGCTTCCTGCTGTGCCAGCTTCAGCCTCTGGCTGACCCCTCCAATCAGCTATTTTCCCCCCAAAAAACATGTGCTTGGGAAAGGCTACGCTGCAGGTCCCCGGGGAGCCTCTCATGCGCAGTTTCGAGTCCGTGGAGCATTATAGAAGAGAAGTCATTATGCCTCACTCAATTAAAACAAGGGGCTGCAAGCATAATTACCTCTATTTTTTAGAGCTGCAGGGTATCATCCACACAAAACAATGGTGATTCTTCAGGTAATCGAGTGGCAAAGCTTTTAAGTCAAACCCAGTACTATTTACCTACTCAACAATAATAAGAGCTAACAACTCCAGAGCAAGACTAGATTGGGGCATCTGTTTAGAAGTTTAAAAAAAAAAAAAAAAAAACCAAATATAGGGAATTATGAACTGAAAAAAAAACCTGCACCCAAAATTCCATTACCACTCTGAGAATTCAGTGTCTAATCTCTGTATCCACTATGTAGTCAGCTTGTTGTCATTCCCTTCAAGTGCAGTAGCAAATATAATTCACATGTTTTGGACTTAAAACATCAGAAGTGGAGAACCTTCCAATTCTTTATTTAATTTGGAAGTCTTTGACAGAAAGGCAAACTAGCATTCCTGAAAATTTACTCAATAAAAATAACACTGACTGCTTTTCAGCAATACTGGAAGTTTAGGAACCTAACATCAGGAGGTCAGGAAATTTTAAGACCGAATTCTAAATCTCTAAAAACAAGCACCCATATATTGAACACAGTGGCAAACTCTTAAACAGGCTGGTGTTATTAGATGTGCCTCTTGTACTTTGCACAGACACATCCAATAAAACCAGCTACAAGCCAGCTCCAGTCATAAAGACAGGAATTTAAGTTAGCACATATTAGCAGCCCGCAGTGGGCAAATGTTCAAACACATTATGGTTTTAATATAATTATAATTGTTGAACATGTTCAACCAATTAACCACAAATATTCTGTTTATCTGAGATGCTGCCAAAAATTGTGAGCTGCAGTCAAAATAACATGATACTGTCGTCCTTCTGCAAAGAATAGCACTAAATCAAAGGCAAAAACATATGGAAAAAGCGAAAGCTAATATCTTATCTGATATTTTATAAATCATCAAATACCATATTTTAAAAATTTAACTCGTATAAACTGCCACATATATTTATGTGATAAATTCACATTTTAAAAGTTCATGTCACCTTTGAAAACGAAGGGCTTCAGAATAACTTGCAGTGCATGTTTCTTTTTTGTCCAGTCCTCAGACATCAAAATTCCACAAAGCATAAACAAAATGCAGATAAATGGGAAACACCAGTTAAAAGCTGATGTGCCTTTAGGGTTAAGAACAAAATTATTTAGTTGCCTGCTTTTCTGCATCAACTGCACAAATACAAAACTATTTTAAACAACCCAGATGAGTCCATCTTATGAGGAAAAAAAATAAACCACTACAATCTGTCTTTAAGAAAGAATTATTAAAAACCCTGGCTATACAACTCCTATTTAGACAATATGCAATGCTGCAAAAGCACTTTTTTCAGTGGTGTCCCCTAAATAATTAAGCTGTTCCTTTTACCATACTTCCTATACTACAGAAGTCATTTTCCTACAATAAATCAATAACTCATTCCTTATGTCAGTCATTTTTCTCCATTTAACTGAACGGACTAAAGACCAACACTGAAAGTTAGATTACCTTTGAATTATGTGTGTAATATAAAATTCAAAGTACCACACTAAGGAGCCTTTTAGAGTGACCACTCCACAGCCTCTTCATAGAGACAACCCCTTACAGACCTTCCCATAGCTTTAAGCAGAACAGCTCAGAAATAGTTAAAAAATGTGAACATTGACAGGAAACGGCCGTCACAGACCGGAGCCAACGCTCTCCTTTATTTACAGAATTAAAAAGGCAAGCAAAGTGTGAGAATTCCAATAATATCCCCAGCACCCCCCATTCGATCACATTAAGTCATATTTGCATCCGATGGTATAATTTAATCAAACAGCTCAAGCAGCTTCCAGTGACCTTCATTTTGCAGACACTATCAATTAAAAATTTAGCCCCACCATTAAAATATTTGAAAATTCTGCTTATTTCTTAAATAATCCAAGGAAAACTAAGAACGAAGAAAATTAAATATCAATTTATCCACATTTTAATGGCATATAATAGAATATCTTAACATCAGCATGTAGTTTAGTCACAGGTTAAGGGAAACACTGGTACATTTTACATTAATTTATAGCATAAAATGTGCTTTTATTAGAAATAAATCACTGACAAGAGAATAACTGATATAGACAAGAAAAAAGAGAATATGTGGAAAATGCCCAAAAAAAAAAGTTCATACTTTGTGCAATTTGTAAAAAAATTGTTAATATTAAGCAAAACAAATTTCTAAAGGCAATCTTCAAGCAGAGCAAGCCTGGGAAGCCTGTATCAATTAATTAACTGTCCTGTCTCAAAAGAATAAAACCATTTAATCCATCCTTCTATATTAAAGGTATGGATTCGTTCACATTGCTTTTTCATCTATTAGCTGTCTATGAATCTAAATTGTGACATTTGTACTCCCCAGAAATAATAACCTTCATTTTAAGATTTTTTTTTTTTTTTTTAACTTCTTAGGTTGGTTTCCTACCTCTGATGCTTAACACCAGTGACTAACATAGCTGGACAGCCCCTCTGGTCTCAGCACTGCCCAGACTTGTCAAAGAGGAAAATTTTTGGTTCAAAACACCTTTTTTTAACATATGTTTTTTAAACTTTTATTTTTACTGAGCTTTATTTTATTGCTAGGTTTGAGTTTCCACACCATCCCCTGAAATTAGCAATATAGAGAAGCACTTTGTGCCAAGATCTCTGACCTGGGGATATGTACAGAATCAGAATTATTTTTTTCACGTAGCACACCCTTACAATCAATCACTGAATTTTTAGATTATATAACTGCAAAAACTGCAGAAAAAGGTATTTTTTAAAATGCAGAAATTCTCATCTTTCAGCCTTAACATTATCCCACCAGACTCTGAACCTCAGCATTACCTGAAGCAATTAGAAGAAACCAAAGTGGCAAAGTAGTGTTAGGTAATGCTTTATCTTCAGCATTCTGGAAGCTCAGCAAGACTTCCACTCAAAGCTGCTCTCCACTCCATTTCGGCTCAGCACCCCGGATCTGTTCCTTACCAGCTGCTGATGTTCCTTGTATTAAACTGAGAATTTGTGAGAAAAGCAAAACTTCCTGCTGTGTGTCAGCTTTGCATGAGAGCATTTGATCCTAAGTCGTGATACTCTTCGGATGCATTTTTATAAATATTTTTCATTTCAGGTAAACATGGAGGGAGGGGCCAATAGATTAAATACTAATTACAATTATTACAACTATTACTTACTTAAAGGCAAAATTAATACATTGTAGAGTGTTGCTTTTATACCATTATTTACAGAAATGTTTTAGTGAAGAGACCACACATCATTTTCTGATTTTTCATCAGCAAACTGCTTAACTTGGATGATTTTACATAAGGATGCATAAAGAAGAACAGCATGACAAGTTAGAATGAATCAGTTTTGGTTTAGATCTATTTTAATGGGGAAATCCTTGATACAAAACCCGTGCACCTGTACTGCTTCTTAAATCGAACAACTTATGAAAAACTAAGATTAAACAAAAATTTAACCATTAGTGGCTGAATTATAAACAAGTTATAGGGTCCATTCTTTATACAGCAGGACTGTAATTCTTCTGCATGTAAAGTTTTCATGAGATCAAAATATTACTTAGCTTTAAATCAAAAGATCTGTTATTTTAGTAAAGTCTAACCAATACTCGGAAGTAAAATTCCTCATCTGGGGCTGTAATATTTGCTGAAAAAAACCTACTTCAAAACATTAATCAAATTTTTCGCCTACTGGGCAGCCATATGGTAAAGCAGCATGTGAATCTCACAAACTTGCTGATCTTCTGTAACTGGGTGCTATTAATTACGCTTGCTGCATCCATCTCTTAGATTTTCGCTTTGTGAAAAAAGTATTTATTGCAACAGCTTTTACAAAACAAGGGAATGAAAATCACAATTGATTAATGAGCTGAACGGAAATATTTCCGTTAGCAGGTTTTTAAAATGAGTAAGGATTAATACCACGGGTGAAAATGAACCCTAATTGTGTGTGTCCCCCCCACCACTTTTTGTTTGGCAGAGGGAAGGGGCTGCGTGAGCAGGGAGAGGGTCTAATATGCATTATTCACTGCATTGGCTTTAGGTGATAATAGGGTTTAAATTAAATAGTTCAATGCTATAAAGGCTGAGGGCTTCATGTGCTTTAGTGCTAAATTCCTTACTATGAAATTGAATCGTTACAAAACTGCAAATTGTATTTGGTTTGGATTTGGGGTTTGTTTTTGTTTCTCAAATATGACTAAGAGTTTTGCTGAAATCCAGAGAAGCAAACAATTCAGAATGATAGTCTCCATTTTGGCTTTAATTCCTCAGGCCACAGTACTGAGGCTGTTTTGGGATCTCAGCCATAAATCTAGTTAATCATAAATTATAGCTAGAATATAATCCTTGACTCTACAGCCTCGTGTGCCAGGGAAACGGACTCTCAGGAATTACTCAAAGAAGATTGTAGGGGTTGGGCAGAAAAGCTAGCATATAAGTTAAAATTGTGTTAGTTCACACACAAAAATCCCAGCCCGGGGAAAGGCAGTGTGATACCTTTAGCCACGCACACACCCAGAGCACAGAAGTCATGGCACACCTGTGAAGATTTGCCGTATCATATCTGCAAGTTAGAAAGGATAATTTTCTTGCTCTAATCTTCACATTCGTCTCCTCTACAAAACTAGCTTATTTCAACATTTAGCAGAGGGTCTGAACTTCAGCCGAGGTACCAAGGGCAATAATTAGAAGGAAAAGGTGAGGATTAGTTCTTGAGAGGGACCAACAGTGTTATCAAAAGCATAAAATCCAGGCTCATTCCTTGTTTCCTCCCAGTGTAAAAGAATGAGACAGACTGAAAACACAAAACAGCTCTAACCCAAAATATTCTGTGTATGTGAGTCACCTCCTCAGACTCAAGAAAAAGACCAACTGGGAATTGAAACACTAAGAATATTCAAATAAATTAAGAAATTATTATTATTATTATTATTATTATTATTATTATTATGAGTGGTATCCCCTCATGTAACTATACTGGCAACTTACTGCAGGTAGAAGAAAGGGGAAAAAGTGTCTTGAATATAGAACCAGGACCCACTAGAGTTATTATTTATTTAAAATTGCCAACTCAAATATAGCAACTTCATGTGGAAGGAGACAAAGAAACCTTTACAATAAGACAGACTACTGAATGATTTAAAACATTGCATATTTCACAGACTCTCAAAACACAACACTCAGATATGCAAAGGATTCACTTCTGTCCTGCCAAGTCACCTTCTTGAACCATGGTGTAAATTCCCTTGCCTCCCTCAAGTCTTTATGCTTCTTAGCTTACAGAAATTTAAGCAGGTAATAATCAAAATGGTAAAATTTTTAATTATCAGCTACTTCAAATTACATGGCCACCCACTGGAGGAGATTTCATTCAGCCTGGTGTATGTATCTCTATTCATAAAGAAAGAACAGGAGAGAAAAAAAAAATCAAGTAATTTCAAGTGCTAAACCAGCAAAGAAGTTTTGCATTACGAAAAAAATTTTAATTGAAAGAAACTATGTTTTTTAACAAACAAACATATACTACTATGAGCATGATTCTTGTTATAGAGTAGAAACTACAGAAATAATGGCAGTTTCTAAGTCCCATTACTCCTTTTTTATCCTTGTGTCATCCCAACTCCAATACAAATTACTATCTTTATAAGCAATGAACAATAATAAGACAATTCTTGCGATTAAACAGCTTTCAAGCGCTATACCTTTAGAAGGAAAAAGCATCCTTAAAATGAATATGAAATGTTTAAACAATTTTTAATTAGTGATCCAAAATGTGCGCCATAACTTTTCATCACCTCGTGGGTGATCCCTAAACCTCTCCTGCATACATCGACTGTCTGCTTAAAAGTTTAAAGAGCTAACAAAATGTTTTAACGAGATACAAATCTCAGAGATCATTAATCAATATGTTCAATGTTATTTGTGATAATTCATCATGACATGATATTAATGGGTTACTGTACCCTTCAGAGGTGAGATTAATGCAAATGAGCAGCCACAATTAACTTTACTGCTCCCAACTCACAGGAATGGACAGATGATTATAAATGACAACTATATGTCAATTACAATATCCAATAAAGTGAAGCTTAGAGGGCAATCTATCTGCTTTTATAGTTCTTGCTTGACATAGCTGAATTTAGCTCAACCCACTGTTGTCACAGTGTAACCACTGCTTTGAAGGAGGGGTCAAAGTTTTAATTTTCTATTTCTTCTGAAGGAATTCAAATCGCGCATCTAAATGCATTGTCTGAAGGAAAGCTGCAGGAAACCAAGAACAGATGTTGCTTTCTTCATCAGCTGAAGGAAATCGTATCTGTTCTCAAATTGCAACAGCAAGGCCACAAAGAAAATAATCTGCCCTGCTGCGTAATATATTTATTCAATTAAAAAAAAGACCCTAGATATTAATGCAGCAATCGGAAGGAATTTACATTTGGTAAATTGCTTTGTCACACACAGGACACCAAGTCCACCCAGGTTAAAGATGCTGAGTGAGGTGTCCACTGGTGTGTGCAGCTTTGCTCACAAACAGACACTGCATGGTCACCCCGTGAGCACCAAGGCTTCTGCACCGAAGAGATAAGACTTCACAGGAAAACACCAACGTTTCTAGTGGCAACAAAAGAGCTAGAAACAAAGTCTTTAGATGTTCACAAACCAGACAGCTGGCCAGATTGAAGAAATTCTGGAAACATGACTGATACAAAATCATGTGACAGCTCAGTAAATGATATATTTACAAAAAATGGGGAAATCAGTTCTGATAACATGCTCAGATTCTTGGCTTTCTGCCCTCCAACAGGAAAAAAAAAGTGAGACACATTAGTCAAAACATTGTGAGAAACCACAGAGAAAAAGACCATAAAACAGATATTTCCTGTCATTCCACAAATTTTTCTTTGTAGACTCTTTCCTACGTCTTATGGTCAATCACAAAGCACTGGGACAACTCCTCTGCACAGGGGTCAGAGATGTGCCCTATGGTTAAGGACGGGCCCCAGTGCAACAACAAACACTACTGCTACAATTTACATTTACTCACTAAGCTTAGTGATCCAGCAGAAGCTACGACCTGAGCTCTTCAACACATTCATGAACTTCAGACTGTACTCAGTTTCTATAAATCAGATACATAGAATTTCCAGAAAAAGTTACACCTGCAGGGTGTTTGGGGATAAATCAAGAGTCCTTGAGACAACAGTGGAACAACCAATGCCCGTTGTGCAAAGTGTCCATTGACCGCTCAATTTTCTGTGAGAAAAATAACTCAAAGGACAGGTCTTGCTTTTGATTTCACTTCCTCAACATAAAGCACTGGAAATTTATTTCAGCTATACTTAAAAGAAAAATATTGAAAAGTTATTAACGATTTTTTTTTTTAATTATCCTCTCTTTCCTTATATATCCACCTGAAAATCAGGGTCAGCATTTGTGTCTTCTGCTTTGCTGTGAGCAGCACCCAATTCCACAAAGCAAGTCACACACAGGCACTGCAGCCTATGGAGACCTCCTGAAATCAGGGAAGAAGAGACTGGAGGGGCAGGGTATGGAAGCACCTCAGCAGGTGCATCAGCAGCTTCACTTGAAAAATATTCAATAAAAGCCGATGGGGGTTTTGACTAAGCAATATTTTAGACACCATTTAACCAGTTATATTAGCATAACACTAAATGTTCATCATTCAAGTCGTAAGATCGTGTATGTTTATATCTTAATACTTTCCTGAAGGACAGCAGGAGAGTTCCTGATTTTCTTTAAAGCAATGTTTTCCAAAGGAACTCTCTCCCCCACCTCATTTTGTTTAATCTAATCACCAAGAAAAATGGGTTTCAGCTGAATAAAACTGCTGACACCATTATCATCGTTTTCAACGCGGGGAAATAGGAGAAATTCTTTACTGCTTCCAATATGGATGATAATACACATTTTTGTGACAATATTTTGTCAATTTCCTGACACAAAAGCACATCCTGAAAAAACATACTTTTGAGAAGAAAGTTTCCATGCTGACCTCTAAAAAACTAAAGTCTATAGGAACTCCTTAAAATAATTTTATGATAATTAGCCCCAGAGTTAATATTTTAACTAAAAGCAGTGTGCCCTATACATCCTCAGCAATCCCAGATTCACCAGCAGAAATAAGGTTTATTCCATAAAAATAAGACACTACTTTGAGCACAGACAAATACCAGATAAATTCATAATTTAAACCATGCTTGTGTAAGAGGAGGATTTCCTTTCGGATTTTTTTTTGTTTGTTTTAACTAATTAATCAACAAACTTGAGTTGGCTAAATAAAACCTCTTCCAACGCCTCCTATTTAATTGCAGTTTGGCACCAACAAATATATATCAAAATTATAGTATCTCCCTTGACAGGAAGCTCCTTGCTTCCACACACAGTTATGGCTCTCTGCAGAGTAACCAAGAACTGCTGACAACCTTGAACACTGCTACAACAATATTACTATACTTGGCAGAGAAGTACCCTTGCGGCAAGAGAAAAGCTGTAATTTTGACTGTCACTTCACATTACACTGGATATTATTTCACTGTATACACACACACACTCACAAAACTCTTCATAGACTACGGTTTTCTCGCTGCCCAGCTCCTCTATTATAAATGACAATATAATACTGTTGACCTGCTGGTAGGATTGCTAATAAAGCTAACATTTAACAACGCTGAAAATTTTCTTTTAAAATATAGCCATCATAAATTGTCTTGTCCTAGTTGTCTCAAGCTACCTAAGTAGCTTAAATTTATTTCATCTATTTTATTATTCATTTCAAAAGAAAGAAAATATTTTAAAACAAAGAGGAATTATAATTCAGTTGGATTTTGGTAACATAGCTCTTAAATATTTGAATAATTGCTGGTATTGCAAACTTTAATACCTTCATCCACAAGCTGCTTTGGTAAGAAAGTGATTAATACACTCAAAAACCCCCCAACAAAATCATCTTTCTAGATTTCCAACAATAAGTAGAAAGGTAACAATAGGTGACAAATAACAGGGAGTCAGAAGTAGAGCTAAATTACTGACTTCATCTCTGGGCCCATTTCTGTAACTACAAGAATGAGTATGGAAGCATGTAATTGAAAAATAAATTTTGAGCACATCAGCACAGAGGACAAAGCCCCTGCTTGAAAACTTTCAGTGGTACATAATGTCCTGCTTTGAAAATGAGTATCTTTGTGACCTGATGAAAGGATGTTTTGTTCTTTTAAACCAGACCCAATTCTAAAATAGTTTACACTACAGTTTACCTCCTTACTTTTTATTTTGTATGTTGCATGTATTCAACACACAGATTGCTTACTAATTTCCAAACATTTTTGCATGTACACATTCAGAATTTGCACCATCTCCTTGTCCATTAACAAAAGAATCTCAGTGAAATACGGCCACAATCAATTCCTACAGGCAAACCTAACTGCAAAAAATCAAGTTTTGCAATACTCTGATGACAAATCACTATACCGCAAGCAGTTCCCATGTTTTTGCTAAAAGTAAAACAGGATTTAATTAAGCAAACTGGATTTAAATAGACTCAAACAGCACCTGGAAACAGTCATTATTAAAAAGCATCAGCCTGAACTTGCTGTAGATCAGGCATATTTTGCTTCTACCCTTGTGTTATTGATATAGTGTTTCAAATGCATTTAGAAAGACACCATCTCACTTGTGCTGTTTAGATAAGGAAGCATCACTGAACCTCTTTGCCCTTCTCCAATAAAATGTATCAAAAATTTCAGCACTGTCTGCTGACCGCACCACATTTAACAAGATTCACAAATGAACCCAGAGTAAGTTTCCCACTGTGACACATTAATAATAAGTTCCTTATCCCATCTATCCCAAGCCATGAATATGTAATGTTATAAAATGAGTCCTTTTCACACAACAGAACCTGAGACGTGAATAAATAAAAACTATCCATCACAAGCCTGTGAAAAATTAATGAGAGTTCTGAGACATAAGGAAAAATTGGTTACTGAGATGATAAGGTCCGGTATGTAAAAACCATGTTCCTCACCAGCTGTAAATTTTATTTTAAAACTTTGCAAAAAGAGGGGGTTTTTTTAAAAAATATTTCTATAGCATATTTACCATAAGAAACAGAGAAGGGGAAAATGCTTTAATGGTGAGACATATATCTGAGCAACCCAGACAGCCTTTGGAACCAGGAAGGGGATCAAGCACCACTGTAACTGCAAGTTACAGCTCCAGTTACAGCAAAGTTGTAACCTTAGATATTTAGAACTACAGTTCCTATTCTATTTCTTTTCCCTTCAGAATGGAAATTCCTGATAAAATAAGGCACTGCATCTCCCTGAACTTCATTTACTCAGATAAAAGAAGAACGCATAGAAATAAATTATTTTCATTCATGTATCTCTTTACTGTACCAGTGAAGACTTTAATTTCTCAATATGAAGTAATCTGGTTTGCAATATGAATAAATATAAGAAAAAAAAAGATTTTTCAAAAGAGTCAAGCTGCCACTATGTTTATTAATACATTTTCCTAATCTTGCCCCAAAGACCATGTTGATGTCCAAGGAGCACAAGTGCTGTGCAAGGTCTGCTCCAACCACATCACCAAGAAATGCTGGCACTTTGTCCTCAAGCAGGGTAAGAAGCAGAGAGAGAGCAAGAGGTACTGCCCAAGTCCTTGACAGACTTTCCTCAA
The DNA here is from genome assembly GCA_013400975.1 of Atrichornis clamosus. Classification (NCBI taxonomy): domain Eukaryota; kingdom Metazoa; phylum Chordata; class Aves; order Passeriformes; family Menuridae; genus Atrichornis; species Atrichornis clamosus. The sequence continues at coordinate 81,376 of WBMZ01004434.1, read as the reverse complement.
CACAGACAGCACTTTTTAAACTTTTTTACCAATGGACTTCAGGAAAGATTGTATGATCTAAAGCCCATTTTGTGAAATATTAGCCGTTTAAGTACCTCACAGCTAAAATGAACATTGTGCCTAGTCATACCAAACTAGGTCACCTATTTTTCTCCAAAATATGTCTCTGCTCACTCGGCTCTTCCCCATTAATCAAGTTTTTCTCATTTATATCCCACCATCATTCCCACACCAAGAACCTATGGGTTCCTCCAGGTTTGGTGTTCCCAACTGCTTATCATTTCTTAATTCTGATAAATATAAAAGCATTTCACTCCTCTTTGTTACTTCAGTGACCATTTTCTGCTAACACATCCCATGGTACACTGCACACACTGGACAGACACACAGTTTCTCCTTTCCTGGCTGGTGCACGTGTGTGGAGCGATGGGCTCGGAGAGCGCGTTACTGACCCTTTCCTTGGTTAACAGGACAGGAAACCGTAATGAAAAAGGACAGTGGCAGAGCTCCCCTCCCTCCCCAAGGTACAGATTAGATTTCTCTATCAAGGAGTGGTTTCACCACATCAAAACCTGGTCAAGCAGGATGTTTTATTCTTGGCTTCTTAAAAGTGGTTATGTCGGAAAGGACGGCCTCCAGAGTGCTGTCAGGGGTGTCTATCTGCAAAATAAATTACCTTTTCAAGTCTGCACTGGCAGTGATTGAGTAACTGTGAAGAATTATTTATTAGTCTTAAAATGCCAGTGGATACAGTTAAGGAACTATTTTTTCTACAAAACTATCATGGTCTCAAAGAAAAAAGGGAAATACGGTACAATCCCCTTAGATTGTTGTTTTGTTTGAGAGAGCAGGTCCCCTCTACAAGGCTCTACAAGAGCTCAATCCCTTCAAAATTCCTATATTCCAGATAAATGGCCTGACTTTCTTTTGGTTCCTCTTGGTCATCTTTGCCATGACCACTTGCCTGTCTTCCCTTTAATGTTACAAATACAGTGACTCTCTTCAGGGCAAAAATTGGGGCAGAAATCATTAAAAAAACTAAAAACTAAAAACCAAAACCCAAAACCCTAGCACAGTCCCATTATCATTAAGCTTTTCTTACCATGATTAAAAAAAACCCTGCAGCCAAATCATCTCACATCATTAATTAACTCCTCTGTTTTAGAATATCTGATATTTAAGTCCCTTGGTTTGCATTCAGAACCAAGGATTCTCCCATATTTTCAATAAACTTTTGTACTAAAGTTTTTCTCTCCTCTTTTTACTCATGAAATTTCAGTCTCTCAAATATGTTCACCAGACTATTTATAAGACCTTGCTGCTTAAATAGGTATTAGATTTTCAACTGGGCCAATGCAGCTGAAGATTTCTTTCTTAAATACCCTTATTGCAGGTTGACCTTTCTTGACTCGATACACATATTTTGCAGGGGAAGAGCCTTCAGGTCCATAATCAGCCCAGTCATATGCCCACCATACCCATACAGACACACATGGCAAAAGCCTGCTAAATATCTTTGACATATATTATTACTACACTTTGAGGTCAACTTGCATATCAACTCCAGGCAAGAAAGGCCAACTGAGGGTTGATTAATTTTCAGACATATTTTAACACTTCCCATATGTGAGCAAAAGACATTGAAATATGTTTTTTATAATGGGGGGGGGGGAAACCCCAAGAGACACCACTGTTTGTTCTTGGGTTCTCTAAGTCACAAGGGACAGCAGCGAAGGACAACCAGAAACAATTCCAATTTGCTATTTCCGTCTGAAGAGCAGCAGCCCCTGTAATGCACTTCCTCTGCTGTTGCAGCATCTACATTCCTCTGTATTTTTATGCAATCTATATTTTCACTTGTTTGGCACCGCAGTGGTTGCACTTGGCAGTGCAATAGATGAGTGGGCAAAGCATGAAATTAAAAGATATTCTTCCTGCATAGCGCTGACAGAGCAAAATCTCAGCCAATAGCAGCCAAAACCCAGAATGTTTATTTTTAAACTAGGGCAATATACCATTAGTTCTCAACTTTAATTCAATTGATTTTCAAGCAAATAACAATAAAATTAACCCCTCGATAGGACAATCTTTCGGTGATGGATGAGAGTGCTGCAGTGAACACCAGACCTCACACAATGAATTCTTTGCCGTCAGACGACTCCCCCGTGGGACGCCCAGGCAGATCAGGACAGAAGAGATTCTGGGGCCACGAGGAGTTCCCCGCTTCATCACCTCAGCAAAGATGGATTCCACAACCTTCTGAGAAAAGCCTATATATAATTTTTGCTGAATCGGCCCCTCAGTTAACAGCAGAATCCAATTTGTAATTTAGCCTTAAATGCACACTCCACAAAAAGCTATCAGGTAAGAAAAACACCTGACATGTAGATAAAAATGCTTTTTGACATACGTAAGTAAAAATAATACTATGGCGTTTCTCAAATTAGCCATTTGAAGTATGCATACCCTGAAAAAGTTTCAGCATATAAGCATTTATTTTGGTTTTTCTTTTTTTTTTTTTTTTTTTTTTTTCCTTGGACCAAGAAAATATTTATGAAAAGAAAAATAAATAATTAATTGTACTGGCTGCAAGCTGGGATTCTTTCCTGGTTAAACTATATGCAGTGAAATGGCATTTAAATTATACGAGAGAATTGATTCAAATGGCTTCCATTAGCAATTTGGCAGGCTGCTGTGAATTGCTCCTAATCAATTTTAAATAAAGCTATTCTATCTGCGAAAGGAGGCATCTTCACGTTAAACATCTCCACTTTGCACAACTGAAAAACAGTGGCCAAAATGCACATTTCTTCATAATTTCTTCTAACTCGTTGTGTTTAACAATGTGCCATCAGTGAAACTAATGCAGAATAAAATAACTGCCTGTGTCCTCAGAGAAATGTTCTGGGCTCTAAGGGTTTTCTCTTTTCTCTCATGTTAATGAATATTTCAAAGTAATGCTGTTCTAGACCATTTTACAGTACAATCGTATCTTAATTTTGCTTGAGATCTTATCAAGTGTAATTAGATCCATTTGAGTTGTAGATATTCAACATACATATAGCATAACCATTTGAAGCAGGTGTGTTTTGTATTACGAGAATTTATATTTAAAAAATTAAAACTGCAAAACTGCCATCGGACATTCAGAATTTTCTGCTTGATGTCTGGTTGTTGTTTAGAGGAGACATCTACAATTTCAGACCAACCTTTTTTCCTGCAAAATCTTTGTACAGTGCAAAAGAACAAATTCTAGTTATAACAACCTATCATCTCCTTAAAGCAGCTCGAAGGACACACTTTTATAGTGGGCATAAGAGGACAGATACAGAAATTAAACCATAGCAGTTTCCATTAATCCAAGAACATTGTTCAAATAAATCTGCAAGTGGACTTATAAAATCATTGAATGTGAAATATCTTAAACTGGCAACAAAATCTAACTTATCATTTTAGTATAATTCTTCAGTTTGACTTCATGTGCCATGAAAAGAGATGAGGCTGGTTTGGATGCTGCAAAATTCTGAGATGTGAACTCAATAGCAGTTTCAGAGGTTTGGTATGTCTGGCAAAGCAGGTGAGTCAGTAAGGGTGTGTATTTGTCTCTCTTGGAACAGGATCTCAAAAAAGCTTGTCCTGGTCGTTTCAATGATTCTGGTACTCAGAAAATCTCTTTCCTTAGTCTGATGTCCATGCCATGTTCAGCTCTAAACAGATCATATTTGGTACTGAGTCGTTTAAAGAAAAAAGAAATAATGTTCATCTTATACAGAGATGTTTGAGCCTTGGTTTGGCTTTGTAGATACAAGAAATAGTTAACATAGTAAAGGTAGCAAGAACATTATAATGAGACAAAACTAAGAAAGTAAAATATTATCAGTTTAGGAAGCATTGTTTAAATGTGACCTATTTATAGTTTAAATCATTTTCCTAATAATGAAAAATTATATGATAAACTGCCAGAAACCAGTGAAAAAGCAGATTCAAGCACAGACAAGGAATTCACACTCTGGGGGCTGGGGAGACCTGGGGAGAGAGAACATGAAGTGCTTTTTCAACACGAAGAAAGCAGTTATTTAACAGACTCTGACTGCTACAGTAAATCAGATTTACTTTATAAAGCAGTAAACATGGTGAGGAGGAACCTCTTCCAAAAGATCATAAAGCAAAGTGGTGGAAGTAAATAAAGCTGTCCCACACACTTCCACTGTTCAGTTCCAAACACTAAAGCACGGCTTTCAAGAATCAGAAAAGTTAGCAGGAGGTATTGCACAGGATACCTTGGCTTATTTAATTGCTACTCTCTGACTCGTCCAAAAGAAAATGGGGAAAAACAGAGCACAAACATGCAGATGGAGCAATGCAGGCCAACAGCTGATCCTAAGCAATGCTTACTTCTGCTGTTCCACTTCTCACTGAATACACAATCTGGCCAGTGCAGAAATGCCGTTGGGTACTGATGTTTAGGAATGCACATTCCATGCTTGTAATGCTCAAATTCCACAGCGCCTACACAAGAGAGCTTGATGGCTCCCCAGATAACTGCAACCCCGCGTGCCCTTGAGGGAAAGGGACGCCCTTCCACACCCACAGCTGAAGGGATACAGCTGTTAGGCCAGGCCAGAGGTGTGGAGATGAAAGGGTCCATAGGTAGAAAGGGCTGTCTCCTCTGAGGACTAAATGCCACCTCGATGTACAGCTAAACCTGACTTAAAGTCAGAAGTTGGGTATTACCATACTGTAACATTTTCATGAGCTAATCTCATCCTAAATCATGCTTAGAATACTCAGGAAATAAGGGCTCTGTGCTAATTTCTCTCCTGTACCCAAGGGGGCTCTTATAGCCTGCACAACTCACAGGACTCCATCCCGACCACTCAGCTGGTGGCCATTCCACAGGAGGCAACACTTCAGCTCTCTTGATGAAGTTCAGCTAATATAGGAGGGAAACATTTTTTTAAAGTACAGATAAAAGATGGCTCCCACAAAGAAAGTAAGCACAAATTTCCAGACCTTCTTCCCTCTGTCCGTGCACTGAATAACAACACCAGTTATAGCTTTCTGTTAGGGCTGGAGATGTACGGGGCACAGCATCCACCTCTGCTGGCAGAGTTCACTCAGCACTTGGAAGTGGAAGAAGATAGTAGGTGATACCACACTGTCACTGTTTTGTCTGTGGCTTTCTGCTCAACAGAGACCTGAAAAGTTCCTCCTTGGTACCTCAAGAGTTTCTAGATTTCAGAAAGCTGATAAAATAGACACACCACTGATAAAAAGGAGATGACCATCCCTGCTTCCTCTGGCTTTGATTAAAAAAAATAAAATGTTATCTTCATTCTTTCAGTCTGTAAAGCCATATTCCTGAGCCAGCCTTAACCCAGTTTTCAAACTGTAACTACAAATTCTCAGCAGATCAGTGCTGCCCAAATTTCCAGAGCCCCACGAAGTTCTACAGCCTCCACAGGACCCCACACTGCTGTGCATATGTGACATAAGCCCCTCTTCAATTCAATTTAAAACCAGTTGAAGTTTGTCCCCTTTGCACCCACTCACACTTTGTACCACGAACAGAGCTCAAGAGAAGCTCAGCAATGAAATTTGTGGAGCCAAAACAGCCCACCATGTGCTGCTATGCTGGAGCCACACATAGGGTTGTTTTATCTTTTAAAATATTCCATCCCAGGAATACTTTCCCCTCTCATTTTTTTTCCACAATCTAAATTTCAATTCCACTGGACATGTATTAATTGTACCAATTGTTACATGAATCCATAGCTATCACCTACTCTCAAAAATCTCCCTATCTGACAGCAGGGATGATACTGTATCATCTTACAGTAAATTAAGATGACAGTTTTTTCGTTAGCAGTGCGAATATACAAGACGATAGTACTTAGTATAAAAGAAAAGTAAATTTAATCTTGGGTTCAATTATATTGTACAGAATATTTACAACAGTACAGTTTCAAAAGCATTTGTATTCTTGGTATAGTAAAATAACTTTAATACCAAGAACACCTAGATCATATCAGCAGGTGCCAATTTTGAAATATAGACCTCTTTCTTCCCATGATGAAAGCAAAGACACTAAAAAAAGACGGCATCTCTCTTGCTTTTCTTGTTAAATCCACTGAAATTATTAACCTACCCAAACAGAACCAGAAAATGCTTTCTGATGTGAGAATATCAAATTTTGTCTTGCAAAAGATATTTGTAATATGTTATCTACTTCAAAATAGAGGTCTATTAATATCTCTATTATTAACAAAACCTATGAAGAAGCAATTAACACAACCTTAGTGCTAAACAATTTTTTAACTCAGCACATTTAGACAAAGACTACTTACCACAAAACTACTGTTCTTATTTCTGTTGGTTGCTCAACAAGGTAATACAGTAATACTTACCACAACAGTATTATGCAATGATCCAGTTTTAATGCACACCAGCATTCAAGAAATTAGATATAGCGAAAAATCTCTCATGACTACTTAAATTTTAATCACTTTTTTATTGTTATATTGCAGGAGTCAAGAGTAGAGTAAACAATGTTCTTAACCCCACTGGGCCTTAAGCAGGTTCTCCTTGCAGAAATGTGAAGATGTTGGCAATTTGTACTGTTCAGAGATGCTAAAAAAGTCTGCCGTCATTCAATACCCCCTTGCATCATTAAAGGATTCTTATACAGCTAATTCACTGACAGCTCAGATACCTTAAATCCATCAGTAGCACCAGAAAAAAATAAATGGACTATCAAAACAACATTTCAACAAATCTTTAAAGCAACTTCTTAGAAAAATGTTTTGCTTGAAGATTTTTCATGAACTTGTACAAAACAGGGAAAAAAAAGCATTAAAAAAATCTCCTTGCCTGAGCTTGCTGAAGTAATCTAGGATTTCCATTGAAAGGGAGTGTTATTGAAATAAGCAGTTTTATTTGTCTGGCTGAGTAAGACAGCTACTAAATTAAATCTTCCATCTCTTCTTCAAATAATTTTAAACAACAGGTTTGTATCTATCCCAGAAATAAAATCCTGGAGGTTCAAAATCAGTTTTCTACACCAGTTATGAGCCTGTGTTTGACCAGTCTCCTCCTCAAACACAAGACATAAGATGTGCATTGAACCTATCAACGTTTGCACAAACTGCAGCTTTAAGGCATGGGTACAGCTGCTCTTGAACACAATCTCACAGCGCTGAAATCACTCAGATCCAGTGCTGGACCCGCTACTGCTTCTAGTCTTCTCACCATTGTTACACAACAGCTTGGGACAAACAAAAAATCCTAGAATATGTCAATACAAAGAGAAGCTCTAAAAAGACTGTTAGGTGTAATGAAGACAGAGGACATGTCCATGTATCCAAAGGAAGATCACCCAGCGTTCCCATCAAGCTCAATACCAGCAGGCATGGCCTTGGAAATGCTCTCTGGGACAAGTTACAAGTCCTCTCTGGAAGGACATATAGCTAGAACATTTCTAAAAGCCCTGGAATATACTTAATACCTTATTCAGAGGGAAAATAAAAGATGTATAAACTTCTTCCATACTGTCTCTTCATACTGTCTCCTATTAACAGGTTTCAGAAAACTTCCCTCAGCACATAATTTAAGTATTGCAAATCCCTCATAACTTAGAGCATTTTTTCATCTCCAAGCTGCATCACCTATAAGCCCTATGGCACCTTGAATAAACTATGTAAATAAACACCGTGAAAAATTCTGGAGCCTCACTATTTTTCTATCCTGACCTCTCCTGTCACTGGTAATACATTCATCAGTTTAGAAGGCAAAGAAACAGGTACAAAGGTAAGATCTTTTCTGTTCTCAACGTGTCTGATAAATATAAATATCAGCTTTACATCCATGACTCATGACATCTTATGACATTTTAAAATACATTTAATAGCTTAAAAAAAAAATCCTAAATGGCTCTAGTCATTTACTGTAAATGTCCACTGTAGGTCACATGCTCATCAGATGGAGTACATTTAGCATGCATTTATGGGCTTGCCGTTGCTTTTCAAAACAAAAAGATATAAATCTTAATACTCTCAGTTCTAATGTATGGATACAAGCCATTAATCATTCAGACAAACATATGTAGGCTGCAGCCTTGTATATGCTTTAAGAATAGAAAGCAGATGAACACAGCTTACACCTTCAGGTACATCTGTACTCTCCCTAACCCTCAACATTTGAAATTTGGAACAGGAGTTACGAGTTGTGCTCTTCCTTCTGTAAATATCACAGATCAAACCAGAGAGTCACCTGCAGGCCACCCCCTTTAAGGGATTTTTGGTTTGCTGTGATTTTTGAATGAGCCAGAGCAGACAGTGAACATTCCACCGGTAAACTGTCAAATTCTTCACACAGATTCAAGGAGTCCTCATTTGCCTTTTTTATTTAATATTACAAACAGAAAAGGACATTTAAAAGAACAGTGCATAAGCATCAGTCTTATAAATCCCAATTCTGCTTCTACTAAAATCACTGCCAAACTCCCGTGGATTTCAGCATTACAAAAGAGCCATTTCATAAAGTCCTGCCTCATATTTTATGAGTTTGGATTTCTTCTCTGATTCTGCTACTAGAAATACTTCCATTCTAAGGAAATGTACCAGACAGGTTTAATTTGACATATTTACATATTATTAAAAGAAAGTCTCCCAAATCCTGCACATTCATTTTCAGACAAGACCATTACATAAGTCTGCCAAAAGAATGTCTAAAGCACATCTCAACCTAAAACTTCAGTAGTGAAAGACTATTTGATGCAGCTGAAGGATAAGTTGAAAAACAGTTCATAAGCAGTCAAACAGAATTGTCTGATAAGAAAATAAAATTGAATTGCAACCATTATCTCATTAACATAAACAAAATAGGATGCAAAAAATAATTGCTGATATTGACAGGTGTTCTTTCTGCCAGGACAGCTTGCAGTACAATATCTCAGTGACAGCATGAACCAGAGAAGTCCCTGTTCCCTGTGTAGATTTGAGGTTAGGCTAAAAACCTTAAATCCTATTTACAACTCTGGAAATGAGGTAAACAACAGAAACCAAAACCAATCTGATCATGAGAGAAAGGGATGGGCAGACATCAAACTTTTTTCCACTCTTAGGACAGCATAAATAGAAAGAAAAATATATCTTCAAATAGCACACCCAAGTTTTCTCTACACATGGAAAAACTGAAAGTATTTCCATTCCTGATTTCCAAAGCTACCAATCACAGAAACGTAGGATGGTTTGGGCTGGAAGGGACCTTAAAGATCATTCATTTCTGAGCCCCCTGCTATGGGCAGGGACACCTCCCACTATCCCAGGTTCCTCCAAGCCCCGGCCAACCCAGCCTTGGACACTTCCAGGGATGGGGCAGCCACAGCTTCTCTGGGCACCCTGTGCCAGGGCCTCACCACCCTGACAGGGAAGGATTTCTTCCTTCAATCCTTCCTATGACTACCAAAGAACTCAAATTCTACTGTGGGTTTCGTTGTCAGAGCCTTAGGGTAGTTCAACATGAAAATCTCCTTCTTCCTCTTCTCATTTATCATTGCCTACTTCAACACGCCTGTAGATTTACACTCCAAGAGCATTCTGTGTGCCAGGCAAGGAAGACAAGGGAAACAGCAAATAAGAAATATTTGTCAGATTAAAACATAAAAATGTAGAGGAGATAGAGATGAGTTTTGTGGGGAAGGACTGTCAGACGGAAGAAATGCCACAGTAAGATGGATCTGATGGAGAGAGGAGTCAAACCTGCCACCTATCAACGGAGTGAATTTTGTCTCCAAGGAGTGGAGCAGTTTCCTGCAGTGCAAGGGCAAGGTCATTTTGCCCTTGAATGCCAGATTTTAATCTGCAGTGCAACATATATTGTCAGGTATCGCATGTTTTGCTGTTATCTATAGTATGCCTTTACAGCTCAAGCAAAGGAGATGCTGAATTAAAAGGGGATGGGGCGTGGGATACCTGTACCACCAAAAAAAAATTTAAAAAAAGACACCAGGAGATAATAAAAATTTTAGAGTACATTGTGAACAAGTATTATGTTTTTTAAACTTGATCTATAGCTACAACTTTGAAACAAATTATGAAATTAAGGTTTCTGAAACCCATTTGCTTGGAGATGATGACACACAAGACACTAAAAAACAATTTGTCTGCACTCCCGTAGAAAATATAAGCAACATCAAGAGCCTTTGTACATTTAAAACCAAAACCCATCCTCGCTAAAAAGTCATAAATAGTACCATGTAGAATTCTTACTAATATTGCAACTATCCATATTCCCCTAGTTCATATGGGTAGTACTAATAAAATATTCTCCCCTGAGTCAAACCTTTCCAAAGGTATTCACTTAAAGAATTATCTACATTAGAACCATTAACCTTGGTGCTCAGCATGTTCTGCAATTCCTGATCCAGCCAATGACTTTAGAGAATAAAATGTGATTTCTTAAAAAAAAGCCATCACATTTTACAGAGAAATTTTATGTGATAAAGATAATTGTAAAGATTGTATGATTTTACTGACACTACAGCAAAAAGAAAGGTTGCCATAAACAGTACCTCTAACATGATGAACTAAATTACTTTAAAAGGTTAGAACCTTTTGCTTTGAAAATGAACAATACAGTGTTCACTGCAATAAAGAACAGAATTCAAGTGAAGGTTTCATGCTAAATGCTTTGTGTACAAATGGATTTGTGCTCTATTTTTACTGGAGCTTTGTGGTGTTTTGAGAAAACACTAATAAAAACGTTCATTATAGCTTGGAAAATGTGTGGAAAGAGATATCTTTAACCAGAGCAAGGCTTGGTCCATGTTAGCTGAGTATCTCTTTAGACCACACACAGGGGTTGATATTTGCCAAAGAATGCAGCATTCTACAGCAACCAGGTCAAAAACACAGTAGATCAACTTCTAATTAAGTTAAAAATAATGCAAAAATGTTTAACTTAGATCTCCAAGACCTCATCAGCTTTTCATTTAAATGGCTGCTGGGAACAGTATAAAAAATCATATTTTATGAAGTTTTGAAATCTAGGATCATCTTTCATAACAAATAATCCAATAAAACTGAAGTTAACCTCTAAATGAATAATGTCAACTACAATAAAGCAAAAAGTACTTTACAGACACAAGCTAAATATACTGGAACTGTGACTACCTTTGAAACTCAACCAGCAGCTTTAGAAAAGAACTGGGTCCCATCCATCTCCCATCTATCCAGCCACAAGGAGCTATGAGATTTTCATCACTGAAGTCAGAGCAATTACTGGGCCCCCATTCTAACTACAGGAGACACTAATGCCTTTCACCACAAAAAGCAGCCAGCTCATTAGCATTCACAGGATGAGAAGCTTTTTTGGCTTTGTATGTTTTCTTTCTTAAAAATACTTTCTTCTCCACGGCCCCTCTACTTGCTATAGCTCTGCACATCCATTCCTGCACTATAAAGATAGGCAGACCCATTTTCTGCTAAACACTAATATTATTTCAAGTGCTCAGTATATTACTATGAAGTTTTGACAGGTTTTTGACAAGACAGGAAGAATATTTTCTGGCTCACATAATCCCACAAGCATCTAAGAAGGAAAGAACCACAAAAGAAGAAAACAAAAATTAAATTTGCTTTAAACAAACACTTTCTTAGAAGGTTTTTCTTTTGAGTATGATTAAAACTTAAATTAAATTAAAGCTTTGGATCAGAAACAAATTCAAAACATTATGTGATTCTCCAAGAGAAAAACAATTCTCTTAATATCATCTTTGCAGATTCATGTCATAGGAGAAGAAGAAATTTGGTTGCAATAAAGAACAATTTAAATGTTCAAGTGGGAGCAAGACAAGCACTCCCTGGACCTCACAGTTGCCCATCCTGCTACCAACACATCTTTTCTACCACAACTCACACTGCCACGATGTCCCTCGAATTTTTAAATCCTGCCTGCACAAGCTGTGACAGAGATCCCGAGGCAAAAATAAATATATCATATATAATTAAAGACTATACCCATATATTCACAGAAGCAGAGTTCTCACTCTCTAATGCCTAAGGAAGAATACAAAAATATGACACTGCCTTGGGATACTCTCCTACTCTCAAACAAGTTTTTAGGTTAGGACATCCAGAGTCAGAGATTGTACTTGTTGTCTAACAATTTTTTATTACATTTCCATCTGACCAATTCCTCTTGACTCCATGTAAACCTCAGCAGCCATGAAGCACAGAGAGTTTCAGCTTTGCTATTTCCTTCTGCAGAAGTGATCAAATACAACTTTGAATGATAAGGTTAGTTTGAACTGGTTTTATACATGAAAGAAAAAGCACTCTGATAAAATAATCCAGAACAACAACAAAAGGCACAAGATCGGAGTTGCATAATGAAAATGATCACATTTCTTCAGTTAAAATAGTTTAAGTCTTCAGACAATGAAATTCTATCAACAGGAACAGAAAATTCAATAAAAATGTTTCATAAATCTGAGCAGAAGCTTTAGGATTTGACTCATTACTGCTACTCATCCTCAATTTTCAAATCTTTCTCAAATATTTCTATGCTCACAAACAGATCCTCACCACAACTGATATATTTGCTGATTCAAAAATTTAAGTGCAGCTGCACAATACAGTGTACTTTTTTAAACAGAGGAGCAAAACAAAACACATTTCATGAGTAACTCTTAATCTGCCAGCAAATCAATTATAGAGAGCTTCTGTAAAAAGCATCTGAAAATCTGCTTCCAGTCAACACAACTTAGCCATCTGGTTCCCACAGATATCTGCCAGGAATGGGTTTGCAAAACCAAATTAACGGTGATTACACAAAAATATTCAAAATTTAATTTCAGCTTGCCAATCACTTTTATAGTCCTTCACATGCATGTGCAAAGAATCCTCCCCTCACCTCTTTGAAGTTAATGACATGTTTAAGCCGCCCCAGAAAAATGTCTAAAGCCACATTCAGCAGATTTGTTTTAAATTAGCTCTGTCGGTGTTGGGAAGGACACAGCCACTCCGGGTCTTCCAACACCCCTCAGCTAAAACACAAAGGGTACCTTCCTTCAGTAGGAACTGAACTTGCTTTAAAACAGGGCGATACCTCCACTTTAACTGCTTTGTTAATCCTGGATTAGCACAATCTTGGACATCCGAGGTGTCAGTTCACCTCCTGACATCTATTTGTTACGCGCCTGTTCACCAATGTCCCATCACACTTGTTGCCAGTAGCCCCAGTCTATTCCAGATGCTCTACGTGCAACTGCTATAATACTCCTTCTCAATTTTTTCTTTCTTTTTTTTTCAGTGTCCCAAACTGCCAGTTTGTAAAAATTCCCACCGTTTAATGACTACCAATACAAAGTTAATCTTGCACGGCGCCACTCATCATCTGGCCCTTTTTCAGCAAGCACAATGAAGGATGCTGATAACCACACAGGAGGTACTAACCTTAGACAGATGTGCAAATAATCCTTTCACGTGGGGATAGTGCTGCAATTTTATCCATCTCTCTTTTTAAAGCCAGGAAAAAATGTACAGAAATATTAGTTTTGTATTTCTTCTAGTAAGACATGCAGTGAATTACAATACAAGGTGTAAATACTCCTCTGTTTGAAACTATCAGAGGGTCTTTAAATACATGCTTTAAAAAAAAAAGGCTAATAAAAGGATGAAATGAGAAGCACTCGAATTACTCAGCAGCCAAAGTCTCATCATTCCAATAACATCATTCCAATTCCTTTAACTTCAGTTGCAATCTTGTTATACAAGTATATAATTTTATATCTAGCTTGAAATACTGGAATCTCTGGTACTACTTCTGTTATCAGAACCAAGTTTTAAGGTTCAGAGCTCACATTTTTATTACATTTAATCATCCAATCTTTTTTCAAAAATGAAGAAAGATTTTTCTCGTGGCTTTTGATTTAAACAATAATTTAAAAAATAATTTAAATTAATTACTTGGATCTCATTTAAAGACATACTAAGACCTAAGTGTTATCTTTACTCTTAGAGGAAATTACACATGTACCATGTTCTAGCATATTAGGAAACCATAAAATCACAAAATTTTATTAAGAAGCTCTAAAATTTTGAGTTCTGATCAAAGTAAAACATGGGCACTCCTGCAATGCAAATCAATAATTCAATGCCCCAAAAGAGCGTAAATTAAAGCGCAGGAAACTGTGACGTTCTAATCTCAGCTCACAATGGATATTAGTTAACTTTGGAGACACTGGCTTCAAATTATAAAAAGATGACATGGACACATCCAAACAGAATCCAGCACGACTACAGGAGCAAGGCTTTGTTTGTCTCCCTTTTGAACCTTTCCCACAGGATGTCACTATTGCTCCACACCCGTGGGGAGAGCGACCGACGGACGTGGGGAGTTCCTCACTCCACCCTGCACGAGGCTACACGACACAGATATTTCAGCATCTTCTAACTTTGTAAATAAGATTACAACAAAGACTGATCCATCTCAGCTGCCATGTTGCAAGCCCAAACATTTGCTGACCTATAAAGAAATTAAGTCCTGTTACAGTCTCTCCAGATTGAAAATCTAGAACAGTAATAAACCTGGAAATAGTGATGTTAAATGTCTGTACATTGTGCCTACTTGAATAGCACAAGATCCAATGAAGACATTAAAGAAGATTCTTCCTCAAATTCCTACATTTTCACCTTTTAGGGCTACATAATTTATTTTCCAGATATTCATGCCACTGGATAGACTTTTTCCTAACAAAAGAGTGACATCTCGTGGTGACACAGAAATCCTGGCTCGAGTACATCTCATTTCCTCTGCACAGAATAAAGAAACCTACCACTTGTTAAAAGCTACAGCCCCAACCCTGCCAGCTCCTGGTGCTGCAGTCACGTCTCCTCTCTGTAAGAGAAGGGTTTCGACAGAGATCTCGTATCGATCCAGACATTATGGTCATCCCTCTAAAGACAAGAGGTCTCCACATTTCCCTGCCTTTAGCCAGCCAGGCAACTCCCCACAGCTACATTTGTGTGGCAGCCAAATGTGTAACTTGTAGGTTTGGAAGTAACTTCTCACAATCACACATTTCTAGTGCAAACGTTTGCAAGAAAACCAAAATCAATGAGAATAAAGATTTTCTAAAATACAGTGGGTCAAATTAGCCATAGCATACTAAAAGATACAATTGAACTCAGCTAAAAATATATTTCAATCACCATACCTCTAATTATACTTTCAAGATTAACTTTTTAGAAGTGGAGTATTCAGTGTTCCTGTTCTGTTTAGTCAGTACCTTATACAGGTGGATATTATTTTTCAAAGGGTTTTTTGCATATTTATGCTTTGTTATTGCAAATATATTTGCCTTAGTAAGGTAAAACAAGAATGTTCATATTGTTGAGAGTTCAAAAAAGTTAAAGCAGGGTTGTTGGGGGTTTTTTTAGTAAATACTTTCTTGTTACAAAAATGATGAGAATGTTTTGTACAGTCCTGTTGCCTGTTAGCGCTACTTAATGGATACTGACACTTAATGAACAATGCATTTGTAAAGTGCTGTGCCTGAAACAAGGCATCATCAGCAGAAATCAGAAAAGAAAATCTCCCATTCTGCCATTACCATATATGCAATGTAACAGTAATGAAGACCAGGTGCACACATGTGTGAGTTATTTTATACAAGAACAGCAAAACTGTCACTGTGGTCAGCAGTCTGTGAAGAATATAAACTAGAAAAATTACAGTGTTGCAGAGGAAAACCCCCTAAAGTAATTACTGAAGTTTATTTAGCAGAATATGCACCTTTGCTACTCTTAAGGTATTGGTGTTACAGTTTGAGTTACCCAATATTTTAAATAACCTGCCATCCTCAGACCCACAGTTCAAGCCAATTATGCTGCCTTTTATTGAGCTCAAGATTGAATTAAAGCCAACAGGAAAATATCCCATGTCATCAACCCACTGATCCCAGATATTCCACCTCAATTGTTCTGCTCTACATCTTCCAAAACAGCCGTTCAAAATGATGCACAATGAGTCCAGCACTCCAAGATACAGCAGTCAATTTCCATTCACAACATGATGGATGCAATAATGCATCTGCAACTTTTCTGAGAAAACTCTGAATCTTGCAATATTTAACGATTTTTTCATGGTTGCAAGACAGAGGTTAGGAATGAGACAAATCCAAATCCATAAGGCAAATGATTCCACCTTTCTTATAAAAAGAAAGATATTAAAGACTCTCTGATAATTTTTTTTGGCAGCTGACACTTGGCACAGGCAGCTTTTTTACCTAAACTCTGCAAGGAATATGTAACAAGAATGATTAGAAATACTGAGGAGGTCAACAACTCAAACCATGCTGTTACAGAATGACAGATTCTGAGATTCAGCCAAGAATTCTAACCACAACTAAATTTAATCCCTTTCTTTTTTCACTGGAATAATCACCTTTCTCCAAGAGTAAATAACCTGCATTGTTTCTCTAACTGCTCTCGGTACAAGTTGTTCAAACTGCTGCTATATGGTAATGTCAGTAAAATCCTGTAAAACTGCCACTGTAGCTCAGCTTTCTGAACTCCTGCCACACTTCAAAAGGCTGAAGGGATTAGCTTGTTGCCCTGAGGTTTCACACATGTTTTCACACACCTTGCTAAGGTTTAATCACTGCTAGCTATCAAAAATTCATATTCAGTCTAATGGGTCTAAAACCAACCAGATCTGAAGTTTCTAAAGAGCCTCGGGAAGCCTCAATGTCAACTCCCTTTGAGGTGCCTAAGGAATCAAACAACCTCCTTAGCAATAAAGGAAAAATAAAAACATAGATATGATATCAGCAACTGAAATCAAAGGAAAACTTAACAAAACGAGCTGTAAAAATAGGCACAAAAAGAAGAGTGGTTATGTAGGAGTTAAAAAAACCTACACAAATTATAAAGCTTATATTATGGGTTCTCATTTCAGGCGTGATACCACAAATCTTAATCATGCAAAGAACTGCTTTGTTTCCTCATCAAAAGATAGGGAACTAGAGGGAAGTTTTAGCTCATTTAACTCATTGTTAATGACAGTGCAAGAATTCTTTCATCAAAATAATTTAAAGTAATGTATTCATTCCTTTATATCTAATTAAAAATATCCTGGAGGGCAAATCCAGATAAACCCCCAGTCACCTTGGTAAAGATGGGTTAGGTGAGGTCTCAAAATGCAAACCCCACAAGGTGCTGAACACAGGGTGGGAGACAGGATGGAGAAAAAGTCTGTGTCCAAGAATCTGCACAAACTCAGCACCAAAAACAGCTCTGCTAAGAGTGATCTTTTTAGGTGTGGGGGAATTAGCAATAGGAGTAAAGGTAGAAATCACAATTATTCAAATTCCCTGACCATATCCCTTCTCTAGAACTTGGCATGGAAAGAGAATGGAAGAAAAATCACGAGTAATTCCACTGTTGTTCAGCATTGGAAAAAAAAGAAACCCATTCCAACTCCATACAGGACTTCATGAGTGCAATCCAGTGATTGAAGACCTGAACTGGACATGATTTGAATCAGACACCAAAGACACAGCTGAACTACTTGAAATGCAATGTTGATTCCCCAGCTTTTCTATACCAGAATGAACCTTTAACAAACTGGCAACATGCAGAGAACAGTTAATGCTTAAATAAAGCACAAGTCACAGAGAAAAAAAAGCCAATTAAATACTAAATTGTTTAAATTTCTCAAACAAATTAAACACAATGAAACATATTTACTTTATCTTAAAAAAAAAATTGTGATCCTGAAAAATCATTCTGCAGAGAGCAAAGTTTTTGCTACTTTCTTACTGACAAAACTGGACTTTTTTGGTAATAAATTTCTTAAGACTTATAGACACTAGATTTATACAACTAAACAGATGAAGCAGTTTGACTAGTTTATAACAGAGATGTGCATTCTGGGATGTTGGCATGGCTATAATTTCCAGGCATTTGTGGATGCCTGTCAGGAAGTCTCTCGATTCATGTTTCTTTTGGCCAATGACTCGACCATTTTGGCAAGATAACCATTGTCCTGACGGATCTATTAATTAAGTTTAGATGTAATATGAAATAATACTCTTATAAGTAGCTTATGGTTCCTGGGTGGATCCTGGTTGCTGACCAGGACCACTATCAGGAATATTATTTTCACAGTATTACAGTTTCACTGTTTTTGCACGAATTAAACTTAACCTCTTAAAATAGAAACACACTGCTCTCATTTGCAAACTAGAGGAAGGATTTGAAATCAGGATTGAAATCATCATCATCATCAGATATACCCCAAGACACAGATCACAAAATAGTACATTTTTTGTTCAAGCAATGAAAGTGTCAAATAAAATGCTTGGTTACTAAAGCTTATGCAAAGGATAATATTAGATCTCTTAAACTGCTAATCTCTTTTCACCTGGTTTATGTTCTATTGCACTGTCCCAAAAATTTGACATTCTAATAGAATTGTTATTCCATTTTTTCCTCCAGCACCCCCCAGAGCTTTAATCAAGGCAGCTGAAATGTTCCTAAGGACTACAACATTCATCTCTCTGCTTTCTCCTTCAGAAGGATTATCTGTTGTGCCTATTACCTGTCCTGCATATTGTCCACTGTTTTATGGATTAAATCCACAGTCTTCTGAAATCCCAATTGCTCTACCCTGGCATAAGTCAGGCACAATCTCATAAGTACAACACAGTTTGATGCATCACTGATATAAAACACAGCTACTACATTTCAAAGGCTTTTATTTCTTTTTATTTCCAACTGATATCAACCAACCACTGCATCTACCCATGGGCATCATTTTCTGCTTCTGAGAGAAGCAATAAAGAAATAAATAACAGATTTTTAGAATCTGTATTACCAAACTGACCACAGGACATTTCTTCTTACACGTGACCATTCTTCCTGCACATAGATCTAGAAGGCAGGCCCAGGAGCAGTTACACGTATTATAAAGTATTGCTTTACATATATCATTCTTCAGACTTTACACATTTTTAAAGGTAAATGAAAAGGTAAATGAGAATTTATGTACTTCCATACTAGAAGTATACCAAGAGAAAGCTGGGATAAAATGAGGGTTATCAAAAAATACTATTTTCAACAGCTTACGAAAGTTACAAACCAATTCTTGGTTTTCCAACTATATTCAAAACGAAAATTGTGACCAGTGTCAAATAAATGCTTTGACCTTCTGATCTGTCCTTTTCACATGTGCTGCCTCCTGCACCTTCCTCCACTCCTCTCAGCTCCAGATGCTATTCCTTGCCCCCATTCCTAACTGTGGATGCCTCAGTCCCGTCCCATTTGGGGGGATACAGCCCCAGTATTTGCCTTGCACTGTGCTGTCCCACTGGCCCAGGGGCTGAGACTTGGAGTAACTAGGGACGGGAGGATATAAGAAAGTAGCCTTGAGGAAAGGAGTAAGTGGCTTTGTTAACTTAAAATTTACAATCTATTACCTAAATTATAACAAGAAACCCAAATGTCAATCTACAGCCACAGCTCCAGATACAACCATGGAATAATGATAAAAAATATTGCAATTTTAACCTTCATAACTTCTCTCTATAAAATATCAATCAGGACACACACAGTTTCAGTTCATTATTAAATTTGAAGTGACTTGTTTCACCACAGAGCATCTCAGGAACCCTAACAGGGTTTTACGTTTGTCTGTTTGCTTAAGGTAGTGCATAACAGATATCCTATTGCAATAAAACTCAAAAAAAAAACCTCAACCAATTTTCAAGAGATAAAGAGCCTTAAACAGATTTAAAATGCTTTAACAGAGGTATTTTGAGAGGAGAGAAGTTACCCAAAGTTTGGCTACTCTTAATTCTGTTAATGTAACACTAAATTCACTAGATAAGTATAAACCAGCACTCAGTACAGTGCCTTACCCACCAGATGACTTCTGGATCATTCAGAGAAAGACCAAGTTCAGGTTGCTGACCAGGATCACTATCAGGAATATGACTTTTCCCAGTATTACCATTCCCTTGCTTTTGCATCCATGAAACTCACCCTCCTAAACCAGAAACAAACTGCTCGCTCGCAAAAGTGAGATTCACCGAGTTAAAAAATTAAGTTGTACAGATCAGAAATGTAATCACGGGAGACAAGCTCTGAGAGTTTTTCAATCACTGTGGGGCTGCATCAATTTAAAGTCATGTTACATTAAAGAGAAAAACGTCTGGGAAAGTCTCCCAGTTGTCACTTTAGATTAGATTTGTTGTTGTTATCAGACTGTGCATTTTGTAGGCTTTTTTACATTTTAAAGATATTGCCTCATGCAGCTACACAGTGCATAGAGAAACAGGAAACATACCATTTTTTTAATCATATTGCCTGGAGATGAGGAGTTTGCACAAATTAACTGGTAGTCTAATGAAAAAAAAAAGAAAACATGCTTGCACATCTTCTTGAAGCCTATTAACATTTAAACTTTAACTACCTTAGAGTCACAGGGAAGCCACCCAACTTAACTTTTCTTCACAGAAAGAACGTTTCCATTCTCCCAACACTAAAAAAGAACACCTTATAAAGACCTGGGATGCTGCTGGTCATCTCAATTGCATTTTTCTGTAATTTCCAACTACATTAATGGATTTATCCATGTGCCCTACATTAAATCTGTTACAAGGGCTCTCAGAATCAGGCTCTCATACCAGACAACTTCAAACTATGCAGAAGAGAAAGGATTTACTAACGTAAAAATAAAATTGAAGAACTTTAGATTATTTCTGTATGATCTCAAGCTGACCTCTGATTTATGGCATTTACCAGAGCTTTGGGCAAGCAATTCTTGTAATTGCTCTGATTGTCAGGCTGTCATGTAAAGGGTTCTTGAACATTATTATATGTATTCTCCTTGTCAAACACTGTCTCACACAGACAAGTGTAGCAAAATCACTGAATATGTTGCTATACAATATGGTTTCAAGCAAATATTCAAAGTAATATTCATACAGCACAATGATTTTTACTTGAATTGCATAAAAGCATTTTAGCTATCAAAATTATAGCCTCTAACGTGAAGTAGGGTTTTCCTATACAGCTTTTAAGTGTAGTATTTCAGTAATTGTAATCTTTCTAAAAAGTATAGTTAGTAGCACACAAGTTCAAATATTTATGGGATACTTTTTAAATCAAAACACACATTTGATCTAGACCCTAATTTTTTGAAATCTGGAAGGCAAAATACCATGGTGTTCACAATATGCAGTATTTCCCTTCTTGCAATTTTCCTCATGGTAAGTAACATTCCAAGACTTTACTAAGGGGACATCACAAGGAAAACTTGGAAAATGCAACAATAAGTTGCATATAAGCAACATCCACTCTGCCTTGAGCAACATCAGCCTACCAAGGCGAGCAGCTGTGGGATGCAATCGGTTTGAACACCTTTCACCTCCCCAGACAGCTGCCAGCTCTGCAGAACATTTGGCTGTAGAGCCCCAGATTAGTGAAGCAGGGTCAGGTACTCACAAAGAGTGGATTTTGCTCTTCTGGTTTGTGTTTGGCATCATAAGACTTTTACCAGTTTGGTGAGACTTCAGTACCACGGGGAAATTAGGTCTTTTGAAGCCATCCATGTTTTCACACTAATGAAGCCTCTTCTTCTGCACAAATGGAATGAAACTCTCTTCTGCTACTTAGTATTTGAGTGTTGGCAAAAAAAGCCACTCCCAGTCTCTTCAGATGCCACAGAGGCACCAAGATGAGCCAGACTAAACCCAACCTCTATGAAAGATCTTTCTGCTCCGAGAAGAGACAATGCAGCAGCAGTATATGGCATTTTTAAGATTTACCACTTACTTGAGACCTACCACACTTATGGAAAAGTCCACAGACTGACAACTAGAAATTATTAACAAGTTACAGACTTACTTGGGTTTTTCTGAAGGTGAACTTTAAGCCCTGTAAGGAACACCAAAAGTAAGAATTTTATCCCAAAGTATGACAACTATAACAAGCTATGTCTTAGAATAGTACATCTTTAATCTAACACCACAGCCCTAAATCTGTTCTGGTTCTTAAAAAGCCTCTAGTTATTTCCTTTTTATCAGAGAAGAAAATGAAATAAAAAGTATTTCATACTTAACGCTAAAGAGACCATGTTACCCCAGAAGACGTGCTTAAATAATTTAGCTGTTATAAAGAATCTTTAACTATAAATGTACTAAATTCCAGCACAAAAGATTAACTACAAAAGAAATTAACACTGCCTTAGGAAAAAGAGATAACATTTTTCTAAAGCATTTCTAAAGCTTCTTGATATGCTATTTTTTAGAACTATATCTAGAGAGAACTAATATTTTTAAATGAGACTTTTGGAGCTTCTCAAATTGAAAAGTAACATTTGTGCAAGTTCAAGGATTCTACAGAACTTGTTTTGCGCCCATAAAAAAAAATCAGTACACATTTTTTACCCATTTAAAGAACGAATACCCAGCAATCAAAATTTCATATTCAAACAATGTTCACCTTAAAAAATGTTGTTCCTGCTTCCATCAACAACTTTGTCACAACATATCAAAGCAAAACAACATTTTCTCCCCTCAACAACTTAAAAGTTTCCAGGGCTTTATCATCAGTCAAAGCAGTCTGTTTGCATTCTCCAATACAAACTGACAATCTAGTGATACAGTACATTAAAAATTCTCTGTAGTATTGACTGCCTGAAGCTGATGCTCCCTTGCTAAATGCAGTGCAGTTCAATTAACAGCTCTTCAATATACAATTTAATTTTTCTTTCATCTTGATCCACAGCCGAGCTTGAAATGAGGAATGCTGGAATAGATGTACTTTAAATATTGAAGCAAGTCTTTATAAATAAATCTATCAAACTTGTAATGATTTCTGTCATAACAGGACCAAACAGATGAACCTGAATGTCTGTGACTTTCAGGTTTGTGCATTGTTGTTCTCAGCCTTATTCTCTCAGTGAATGCCTGGTGTGGGGGGAGGCTCCAGAAACTCCCCCAAGAGTGGAAGAGCTTTTCCCTCACTGCAACATTCTCAGAAATTAGAGGAACAGTTTTCTGCTGATGCTTTATAAAGTCTTCTGCATGCAAAAATCCAACTTGCCACTTATGTCACAACAACTGACTCCAGGAGTTTTAATATTTCCTGATTATTTAAAGAGGTCATCAGACAGGGAAGCGCATGGCACCGGTTTCCTTTACCAAATCTGCACTCAACTGGGAGACAACCAATCCTGAACTGAAAGGTAAATACTTAATGCATAAATACTACCCTGGATGCCATTTTTCCCCCCTGCAGTGTGAATGTACATAGCACACTTCAGATTTTCTCTAGGTAGTCATGCCATTTCACAGGAAAATGTAAGGTTAATTTAAGCACGAGAGAATGAAATATTTCATTTCCAAGTTCCTCTAAGTGGGACACTGCTGAAGGAAGCTATTAATATCTCTTCCAGCATGCATGCTCAAGGAAACATTGTGGATCAGCTCATTTCTCATAGGTATACTACACAGCTCTGCAAACAGTAGGATTTACTACTGTTCATCAGAAAGGAAAACACTCCTTGAAGCTGGGGGCGTTTTCTACTCTTTAAACACGTTCACAAAAACAAACCTGACAACACTCACTGCCTTAGGTAGCAAAGAAGCACTGCTGGCGTGGAAGGCCACCAACCTGCACAAGATGAGCCACGAACCCAGTGAGGCTTCGGAGAGTGAACATAAACACCATTAAAAGAACAGAAATCCCTTTCAGATGAACTCAATCAAATGCCTTTTTTTCAATTAATACTTTAAGGCATAGTGAAATATACAGGTTTACCTCATTTGCATCCATATTTAGAATGGCATTAGCTGAGATGCTGAGATTTTATTCTTAATTGTTATACTTCTTTCTTCTTCATGTATTTTTAATCATCTTATCTACATTATCACTTTGGATGCTGAAAAAAATCTTTATAAAATTAACCAGTCTCGTTATTGCCACCATTTCCTTCTTCCCTTTATTTCTAGTCCTACATTTTAAAAAAGTATCTCAGTACTGTATTTAAATTGTCACAGAAATCACATTCAGCATTTACAGCAATTAACTCATCATTACTGCAAATAACTACACTAATTGGGATGCTCTACAAACCTGCAACACTGCAGAATTAAAAATAAACATAACAAAGATACAATTTACAACTAGTCTATACTTACAATTAAAGTTAGTTTCAAGATTTATTTCATTCTATTATTTTTTATTAGCTACAGCAGACAGTAAATGGGGTGTACTATGTTCTGCTTTGCAAACACCTAGATTATAAAACATAATTACACAAATTAATTAGAAATGAGTAGATACATTCATGTCTGTTTGTAACCATAACATGTTAAACATGACTGTAGTAATGAGCAGTTCCTAAAACTTAGAAGCTGGTACTGACAGAAGCTGAACTGAGGAAAATATTAAAGCTCCCTGACCACACAAGGCTAAAATGTCACCCTGGCAGAGAGGGTCACCACTGCTCCAAATGTCCTGATGTCCTGTTTTCAAGCTGCAGGCAGTCTGCAGGTCCTTCTTCTACAGAGCAGAGTAAGAACTCTGTGAGAACTCTCAGCACCCAAAGCACCACCGCAGAATGCAAGTCCAGACTGACATTTTCCCTGAACTGGGTCCTGTACTTTCTCTCCCACCTACCCTGAAGGGTGCTCTGATGTCTAAGAGCCTAAAGTTCCTTCTGTTCTGCCCAGACTGGAAACTCACCCTTTGGCAAGGCTCGGTGTTTACGTAACCTAGTTATCCTAAGGAGCTCCATCTTTTGTAAAAAATTTGCTTCTAAACACTTTATGGGACCAAAAGTTAGAAGAAAAGGGAGAGCAGATTCAGTGGCTGAGCATACCTTGGCTCTCTGGGAAATTGGACTGACTCTCCAGAAAGCAAAGAAACAGTCATTTGTATGTTTTCATTTAAAAGCAAACAAAAAGTGTTTATTCATTTGCTGAGACCAGCTCTGTACCTGGCAGAGTCTAGCAGTGTCTACTGCTGCAGTGATACTGTTAGAGCATTTCAAGTATGCCTGAAGATGCATTTAGCAATCAGGAAGATGCATTTAGCAGTTCCATCTTGGCAAAATAAAGGATATTGACCATAACCTTTTTTAGCAATTTAATTACATCTTCATAAAGAGCATCTACCAATACAGCCAAGCTGGATCAGGTACTCCTCACCAGTCTACCACCTTGTCAAGAATCTGTAGTGCAAAACTCATCCCAGATCTCCTTTGAAGGTGCCTAAAGTGTTTAGGACCTTAAGTAAACATATATATGAACATTATATAATAAATAAAAACAATATAACTTACTAAATATATATATGTAGAAATATATAAATAGCTCTCTGTCATCACTACTAAATATTCAAGGCCTAAGACACCTAAAGATGTTTCAGTTAAAATCAAACTACATTCCAATCACGTCCCTCATAAGAATTAGGCCAAAAGACCAGAACTACCACACAAATCACACAGCTGTCCCCTGTATATTAGTAAGGATTTAGAGGACCTAAAAGAGGCTTCTACAAAGCACAAGTCTAAGGTAAAGACATCCTGATTTATTTTCTTACTCAAAATTAAAATAACAGTTTAGATAAGCACACATGAAAATGGAAAAGCATTTAGTTACATATTTTATGCTAATTTTTCTTTCTGTGTGAGGATCAGCTACTCAGGATTTATTTACATGGTTCAAGGCCTATTTTGCCTGGCTCCAGTAAAAACAAACTAACAAAAACTACCCTAAATACTCATTTTGCGGCATTAATTCCATATTTTTTTTGATAAGCGAAGTTTCTTGTTGAAGTTAATGCTATATCTCAGTGACCTCAAATGAAATATGGAGAAGAACAAGTTTAGCACACCAACTCCAAAGATCATTATCAAGATAAAAGCTAATTAAAGGATGAGCAGAAATTAGAAAGGACAGTAAATTAAACAAAAAATATGATGCTTTGGCTTTATAGTAATAAAATTTTTAGATATATAATTGACATGCAAATAAATTAGTAGTACCTTCTAAGCACTCTACTCAGCAAGTCTGTTTTCAATACATCTCCTGCATTCCTGTTGAACTCCAGCTATGCTTGTTTTATGTCACTTATGCTGCTCTGTAGTCATATAAGCCTGATAATTATCTTCAGTTTTATAAGCTATTGTGGATCATGAAACAAGTCAGTGCTTCTTTTGATGCCCTCACATTAGTCCCTTGTCACTGTTAAAACTGCAAGTGATCCAGCAATCACCTTTTTTTCTTTTTTTTCCTTCTTTTAATGCATAACAATTCTGCAGAGTCGTACTACACCACCCTGGAGTTACTATTTTCCTGCTTTACTATATTCAGTGTTGCAGCAGGACTGATAAGACCTTAAGATTTCTGTCTTTATCATCAAGTATACTTTAAATATTATCACACTGTCACAGCTCTGCAGATCCACAGGTAGGAAGAAAATAATCCCTCTACATTTTCTTCCCCACGCTAAGCTAAACCAAAAAATGTTTCTGTACTTCAAAAGACTCATTTAACATATTGACAGACTGGTTACAAGCCTAATAAAACAAATCTTAACAAGCCAGTTCCTCACACTGAAGACTCTGTGACCCATCAAATCATATTCTGTGGGATCTGGAGACATTTGTAAGTCTAAAAGCATGAATGCTGAGTCAGGTCTTTGGTTTAGTTTTAATTTTTGATTAATTTTTAGAATAAAGGCCCACGTCACAATCATGACAGAGAAAACCAAGGCAAGAACACAACACATCCCAGGTTATCAAGCGTGCAGTGCACTTTAATGAAGAAGACTGTGTTTTATTATGAAGCATTCTGCTTCTTCAAAGTGTTGGAAGACCTACAATTATTGCCCACTAACATATTGCTTGCAACTAATACTAACAGATACTCCATCCCCTCCACTTCCGATAATGATATAAACCAGTAAAGTTGGGGGTGTAATGTGAAAACCAAATTGCATGGCCATGCGTGAGATCCTGAACTTGAGCACGAGGTTTTTATTTACTTTTGTAAAAGTAAAGCAAAGAACGGATTTGGGGACAAAAGCGACCCACCGGATTTCACCGCGACTTGCACAAAAAATTAAAAAAATTTTTAAAAAAGATCACAGTACACATTAAATCATTAGCGAGACACAACGCTGCCTGCTTAGCTTTAAAATGCAGGGAACGAAACTCACTGCAGAGAAGAAAGAGGCGCAGTGCCATAATTACAAGGCAGAGCCTGTGCAGCAGAGTTAGCGCCGTGGTTTGACAGGGCAAGGCTACTCCTGCTCCCCCGAGCCCCGCCGCACACAGGGCCCACTCTAATTGGGTCCAAAGCACAGCCCACCACCAGCAGCTCCGCCAGCCCAGCAAGGGTAATTTCCACACGACTGTAAACAGTGTTTGCAAACAATACAAACACGGTAATAAGAGGCTAGGTGGGTAATTAATGTGGTTACAAAGCAGCTTATTTGCATTTTTATTTAAAACTGCCTTCTTTAAAAAGCTGCTCAGATTTCTTTTTGCAAAAGGAGCCTTGGTTAAGGAATAGAGCAGTAATTACTCTCTTTAGGGGTTCTTTTATACATCCTTTAGGGAATTAGAATGAAAAGATAAGCAGAATTATAAAGGGAATCATGTAAAATATGAAATGCACTATAAACACTTAGTACTGTATTTACCATAAGCTAAGCTTGTCTTCTTCATTAATGGAATATATTACAAGCTTATGTTACAATCAGATTAATTGTGAAGATGGCTAAAAAAAAAAGGAATCCAGACACTTTAATTCCTGCTCTCCTCTCCCAGAACTGACAACCAGAAATCCAGTGACAGCAAAACTCACTTAATGTAAGAACACATCTACCTGGAATACAGTAAATAAGTTTTCAATGTCAACAATGCTAAATAATTTTAGAAAACAGATTCTGAGAGAGAAAGGCTCAGAAAAAGACCAAACCCAAGTTACACTAAATATTTACAATATCAGAGAAAACCCAAATTTTGCACCCTAGAACCAGGACTCAAGTCAATGTACAAAGTCTACTTTTTCTAAAGACAGACATCCCCAGACAGGTTGATGATATAGTTGAGCACACAGTGTCTCCTAGTGACGTTTAATTGAAGACTAAGCATGAAGTGCAGTTTTTAAAGAGGTTATCCTGAGGTCTGCTACTGTTTGGGGGGGTGTCAAATTTTTTTTGTTAAAAAGCTCAAACTGCATTTAAGTAGTATTATTATAAAGCTTTAGGCATGGTAGGGATTTTATGACTCACATTTCTAGATTAAGAACAGCAGAGCTGTGCTAAAGAAACAATTTACCAAAAAGATCACTTCAACATTTCTATGTATAAAATTCTGCTGACTGGAGTTAAAAATTAAAGAATCGTAAGATACTGTGACTTCTTTCAAAATTACATTTTAGAATTTTTTTATATATATGTGTGTAACAGACATTGGAAGGTGAAGAGAATTATGAGAGCAGAAGTAATTTAGTCGACTCAAAAGGCAACTTTGTCTTTCCTGGAAGAAATCATGGCAAATTGTCTAAGTTAAAAACCTTGCAATCTCACAAATATGAGAGTGATCTGTTGGTTTCTGTCAGCTGTGCACAGCATTATGAATTCATACACACCTGGGTGCTGCCAGGTTTGGGGTGCATCTGGATTTAGGGTTTGGATTTGCCCTGGATTTGGGCAATGCCAGCAGGTCGAAGGGTTATTTCAGGTTTGGGGGTTGAAAGCTGTTACAAGCAGCATCTTCCCCAGTGGAAACAAACCCTGTCCCTGCAGCAGCAGCAGCAGCCAGAGCGCCCTGTGAGGTGCTGGGCACGTTGCACTCTCTCCCTGGCTGCTTCATCACAACAAACAATAAAGCTCTATCAGTTTTCTGTATCTTTACAGTACCAGTGCAGAGCTAACTGCAGATGTGAGTATGAAACAGTTCAGCAGGAGCCAGTACATCAACTCTCTAAGTAACTCATATCAGTATTCAGAAGGATGCCCAACCCTGAAAGTTAGGGGCTTAACACATCTGCTATATAATTCAGACTTTCTTTTACAGTGGTTTCATTACTAACCATAAAAACTGTAACAGTGGAACTGTATAAACAAACTGAACAGTGTTTTTACTGTAAAACATGAATGTAATATAAATATTTGCCTTTCCCTTTTCTCAGCATCTGTAATGAAATCAAATTCATGCCATATGTTTATAGTGTATAAAAATAAAAATCTCAACAAACCATCCATGTAAATGTTGATTAAACTGTTCCATGTTTTTAACTTCATGTGGGGGGGTTTTTTAAGCATCTGTATTTGGAAAATAGCTTTGCAGCACACATCACTCTCTTAAGGTGTCTCAGCTGAACAGATTACTCACAGAAACTTACTGAATTCTTAGCATTTTGGCCAAAATCTGGTCATACTTTCATGCCAGTATCAATGAGTTGTTGCTAGCACCAGGACTGGTTAATGCTCTTACCATCCATTCTCCACGAGTAACATAAGGTCTGATTCCATTGCCATTAGTTAATTAAAAGATTCCTTCACTTCAGAAAAATCTGGATCATACCCTTAAAAATCAAAAGAAGCCTTATACTCAGCAGGGGCAATAATGCTTTAGTTGGAGTGTCCACAGCTGCAAGTGAGACAAGTTGACGCAGATTTTTTTTTTAATTGCATTACCAGTTCACTTAATACAAGACACTGCCCCTTCCTGCAAGGCCTTTTCCCCATAGTAAGGTTTGGATAAGTACTTTTAACTTGATTCTTCAGCATGGACACTGTTCATGCACGGCAAAATGAATATGTCTACATATTGCAGGCTTTTCTAACTGTATATTAAACTGTGATGGCATGTGAGCCAATACATACTTTAGAATACCTTGCTTGGAAACAAGACAATTATTTAATACAAAATAACAACAGAATATTGGAAATAATATTCTCACAGAAATGCATATGCTCTACTTGTAGGATATTCTGAAATACTTCCTATTTTGAAGATATTATTTTTAAGAGCTTTTATATAACACTGCTTTGAAACCCTTCGATTCTGCACCAACAGACTGTGGCTTCAGTCAGCATTTACTACATTTCCAAAGCCATCGTTCCAGGCATTCTTCAGCTTTTCCCATGAATGAAAACCTGTCACTGACCATGATGAGGCTCACGAAAAATTGTAAACCAAGGACACCAGTGGAGACTAAACACTACATGGGAAATGAGACCCCCTTCCTTGAGGGGGAAGCACACACAGTGAACACATGAGAACGTTGCCCATGGCCTGGTAAACGTGCCCAGCCGGCTTCTTGTCTTTCTGCACTTTACAAGATCACAACTGGAATACAAAGACTCACTTACCAGGTTTTAATTCATTCAGTTACTTAATCAGCAAGAATATAAATCACTCCTTCAGTGAAGAATACTTCAGGGGAAAGGAATACAGCAATGAGTCACGTTTGTTTGGTTGGTTTTCTTCTCAGCTTTTCTCTCTCCTCTTGTCACATCTCTACCTTGTAAGTCTCCACTTAAAAAGCAAACCCAAAGGTTCTTTTTACAGTTTAATCTAATCTTTAATGTAGCTGTAGGTTTAACACTGAGGAATAATTAACAAAGAAACATTATACTTTTTATGAAATATTAAACTTACAATTTATCTTTTAATATCTACTTCAAAGACTATTTGACAGGAATAAATAAATGAGAGCTTCTTGGCAAGAAAAGCTGTGATTTATGAAATATTTTATTCATTCATATTCTTAAGTATTTTCTTGAGAATTCCACTAACATCTGGAGCTACGTAATCATATCCAAACATTCTGCTCGTACTCAATTAGAAAATTATATCAATAATAATGTAAAATAAATTACCTAGCCTCTCTTCCTGGAGCATAGATTTCCATGTTTGTCAGAGCAACTATGTGTACAAACAGCACTGTAGTGTTTTTCATTAAGCCTCAAAGTCAATTAAGCTACGAATTGGAACAATCATTCCTCCTTTGCAAAGTATTGATATTTTTCTTGGCTGCTTTCAGGCCTTTTCACTACTCAAGGAGAGATTTATGTTTGACAATTTCTTTCTGATTAAAATGAATCATAACTCTAGAATTCTAATTTCCTCTTTTCCGAGCAAGAAATTATCAAACAGTTTTAAATTGATATTGAACGTCATCGTGCATGAACATTCATTTTCAAGATATCAAATGTAAAGCTATACTGATCTCTCTTTTTATCTACTGCCTCTATATACTCTCTCTCCTTTTTCTGACTGTATATGTGCATGTGTATAAACATTAGATTGTACCAATATAACCAGCCATACCTCTCCATAAAAATTATATTTGATAGACTAGTTAGACCAGTCACATTAAAACTTGTCACAATGCTTTACACAAGGCAATCACCCTTTATTTGCAATACCAGCAAAATTCAGCTGTAGTTTAGAGAGAAAATAACTGGAATACTGCAGGTTGCAAACAAATGTCAGTTATCTAAAGTAATTAGCAAGTCTATATGGGTAATCCCGACTCAAATGGCTCAAACTCTCTATGAAACAGCTCTTCAGGCATAAATTGTTACAAACAAAGTTCTCTAGATTTGTCTACAACAGCCAGTTAAGATCAGTTTGTGTTTGCTTTTTAAACATAATGGCAGCTAATCTGAAAAAAATCTTATTTTCTTCCATTATTCCTGCTTTTTTCTCTAAATCTTAACAATTGGATTTTCCCAAGCCATTTAGCTGTCCCATTTTCTCTTTATAAACTTGATTTTCAGCTTTCACTAAAGCAGATTGAAACTGCATGTTTTGCCTTACAAGTTATTTAGAAGAACAACAGACCCAGAGCAGAGCTGTGTTTTTTCTGCAGACACTGAGTCTGTGGCATTCCTTACAAGCTGGGTGGCTTTCCTAAGTACTGTTATGTACACTGCACTTTATTTTTAAATGCTGCATTACACTAGGTTTGATTTGGGTTTGTTTTGTTTTGTTGTGGTTTGGCAGAGGTGGTGGTTGGGTATTTAAGAATTATGGTTTTTCCATAATTTCCAGGCTTTAGTTAATACAGACCATCACTTAGATAATGGTATGGAAATTTGAAATAATATGTTTCATTACACACTTTCAATTTTGTCTTCTTGCAAAGTACGTGGAACTCTCTTTTGCATCAAAGAATCAAAAAGCAAATATTCTGTGTCCAACATTTAAACCTTGAGAATTAAAGAACACTGTCCCACAGAAGAGTCAGCATAGGACACACATTGCTTTTGGTAATATATATGCTTTTATAGAAATACCAATTTTATTACCAACACAGCAGTAAAACCCCACACTTATGACAGGCAAACACACTGGAACTCAATTTGGCACTGTTGGGGTTTTTTGCTGTAAGAGCATATTTCATGCAAATTAGAAGAACATAGGGTTTGGAAACTCAGTTGAAGAGTAGGAATATATTTATCAAATTTCTATCCCTCAAGTTACTGGAGGAACATTGTATTTATAGTGTAGCTCAGAGACTTAATCTCAAAGATTTACAAGAAAACATAAAACAAGTAGGTAGCACTATTGCTACCAAAAATTCTACCTGAGTAACAACAACATGAGGCTTTGTAAGGTTGCATCCTAACCAGCTGTATTTTTCTTTAAATTGATTTCAAATTGAAAAATAAATCAATTTCCTTTCAATAGTTTTGCTTTCCCTAGGAACAAAGGAGACAAAATACTGTGCATGCTTTGAAGTTCCTTCTAGCAGAACAGTTGCAGCTACATATTGAGAATTCATCTGAACCATATGCAGAGGTTGTTCACATTTTTTTTAAACTCTGTCAGTTTAGGAAAGAATTTTCAATTAAAAACTTCCTGCTCTGTAGTTACACCTATAAGCTAAAAATTAATATTTTACATCAATGTTTTAATATTAGAAGCAAATCAATCAAATTAATCTTTGTCTCTTTGTTTTCAGTAACTGACTTTGGGGCAGGTTTTTGTGTTTGTTTTCCTCAAGATTGCTTACAATTTGATGTAAATTTTAAGCATCTTGTAATTCATCAACTAATTCTCTCCTGGTTACACACTCCAAGTAATTAAAGTTCAGTAATAACTTATTCTTTCTGCTCCAGCACCTGCATTTCATTTGTTTATTTTCCCAGAGTCATAAATCTGAGGGACTGTCAAAGTGCCATAATATTAGTGCAATAATCAAAGTTAATTAGTCCCTCTCAATAAACAACAACAAAGCCATTACAAAGATGCATTGAAGGTTTTCCAGCTACCCAGTTTACAGATGAGACTCTTTTTCTGAACAATTAGAATTTGAAAAGTGTTAGTAAATAAATGTAGTGTTTCTGAAGTAATTTGACCTTCAGTGATCTTCATTCAATTAACAATTCATTAACTTTTGGTGAGATAATACAGGTATTAAGACAAGTATTCTGAACTCCCATCGTCTTCAAAGTGCTCAGAGATATGGTTAGAATTAAGGGGGTAATGGGATATTTTTCAAATAAAAGGTGCTCACTACTGCCATATTCTAGTTACACAAAGCTCATATATACAGATATATTTAGCTGGACTGGGACTATCAAATTCAAACAACAGAATATCACCAAATCCAGCTCTATTGAAAGAAAATAGACCAAAGAACTTTATGCAACACACACTATGCTGGCCTCTGTTGGAATTCTCTTGGAATTCCATGCTATTGAAATTAAAAAAAACAAAAAGAGAGCTTTAATTTGAAGTATTGAAGCAGAATGGAAGACATTTTTCCCAACCAATCCTTTACTGTAAATCATTAATATCATCTGGGCAAGAAAACAAGGCCTAAATCTAAAGACTGTTTCTTCATTAAACTTGTGGTTACAAGAATTAGCAGTATCTTAAGCATCACTTACTTGGAAATACTTGTAAATAAGCACCGTTTGTTTTGGGTTAATAAATATTATAATTATCTGTAGACCACTTATGTGTAAATATTAATACTACTGAGTGCTCTCCCATGTCATCTGGGAGCAGTTGAAATACTTTAAGAGCTCAGGAAATAAAACCAAAACGTTCATCACTAATTTTAGCTGGAAAGAAACAAAAATCCAAGGGTCTGATCCTTTGGTCTTTTATTCAGTGAAGTGTAGAGGGCTGTGTCACCACATTCTCTCCTGGAAGTCAGCAGTCCCAGCAAGCCCAGACAAAAGTAGCCTTGCTAGCAAGTAAATGATTGTGGGAGGACTAAATTGAGAACACTGAATATATTTTAATAAGGGCCTTAGAAGATCGTTACAAAAAAAAAAAAAAGGGATCAGGGAAAGTTAGGAGTCAAAGAGCAACAAGGGAATAGACGGGACTGAAAAGCTTGTATTTGTGTGACAAAAATGGAAGAAAAATTTAAAAAAAGGGGAAGAACCTGGAAAGAAAAAAACATTGAGACAAACTGCCTGGCAGCAGGGCTGCTGGGCCTGATGGGCTAGGACACAAAAGGAGAGGAACAGTCTTGTGTTTGAAAAGTACAGGAATGACCCTGTGTCACTCAATGTAGAAAAACCATGGGCAAAACAGTGGCTGTTTTGGAGGATTGTGTCCATTCTCCTTTGGTAAATTACATACTTTGGTCCTGGAAATGTCCTTTCCAATGAACCAAGCCTCAGCAGTTCTTCCAAACACTGCTGCCCTTACAAAGCATCCACAGGTAGCATGGATAACAGCAGGTCAAGCCTTGCAGTGCAACACACTCATACGGAATGAAAAACCTCTCCCACCCACGCACCGGCGGCTGAGCAGGGCGTTACAAAATAAGCCAAACGCCTTTCTCCTTAGATTCTTGCATGGCAATGCCGTGTGTTTAACTGCTTGCACTGCACAAAGGACTTCATGCCTTGGCAAACACAGCTCTGTGCTGAACACTGTGTCCACCCACTCACCCATTCCCCAAGGATGCGCTGCACGGCGTCGCTGCCTCTCGCCAGACTCCTGCAGGCCAGGATAACACACGCCCCATGCAGTGCCAGAGACTTGGCCGTTTCAAAACCTAGGATAAAACATTGTCCTAGTCAGAAACAGATCCCAGGAACAACACAGAGCTGTAAAATTACCTGAAAACACGAGCCACACATTTGAGGACGCTAAGGCTACTTG
Organism: Atrichornis clamosus; assembly: GCA_013400975.1. Lineage (NCBI taxonomy): Eukaryota > Metazoa > Chordata > Aves > Passeriformes > Menuridae > Atrichornis > Atrichornis clamosus. The sequence continues at coordinate 46,210 of WBMZ01004434.1, read as the reverse complement.
TAGTCTGGCGACCAGGCAGGCACCTGGACCCAACTTTTAAGAGCACATATGAAGAAAAAACAGACACCTCAATTTGATCAGGACAATAATTGTCTATATTTTGTGCAAAACAGACTTGGCGCCTTCAAAAAACAGACTCAACTTCTCAGCCTACTGGTGTCCTCAGCTGTTAGAAGAGCAGGATTACACTTGCTCCTTCCTTGCTTGTGGAGGATGTGCCATACGGAGAGATGGCAGAGCCACTGTGCCTGGCAACCTCATGCTGAAAGTGACAGAGTATCCGAAACTGAGCTCAGGGCTCTTCAGACACACAGTTAGCCTTGGAGTCATCCATCTGAGGACCACCTGTGGCAAGGGGAACAAAGCGTTCTGTTTCACTGTTCAATTCATTAATGAAAAGCTGCGCAGAAGTTGGTCCAAAGTAAACTTCGTTTAATTGGAAAAAGTCTGTGAGAATTTACACCAAGAGATGAGGAGTCTTTTGAAGAGCAGAATGCCCACGAAGCGCAGAGAACTGAGCCAGAAGCTGGGTTTCTACCATGACTGACTTACTACATATTTGTGATGCACTCAATAGCATCACTGGGTGCCCATCTCCATGGAGAAGTGTGACAGTGACAGAAATTGCCTTCTAGCTGGAAGAGGCATAATGTAGCTTTAAAAGTTCAATTAGAAAAGCTTAAACTAGAAAAGGAAGATTTAAACTGAAATGCCCAACGATTTGAGTATGTGAAGAAGTCAAAGAGAAGAAGTATTTGTTTTAGCTTTATGACATTTAAAGCATGTTCATGATTTCCTGTTGAAAACTGTTTACCAAAAAGCCCATTAAGACGGGCTGTCTCACTTCCAAAACACCCTGGGGCAACAAAATCCAGTTACAGCACAAAACATAACTTACATTATAGAAACAACAGACACCAAGACAAATTTATACAATTTTCTGCAATTACATACTTACGGTATTTAAGTCCAAGCAATTTTCTTGTATCTCTTTTAAAGCCATTCACTGCACCAAGCAACTTTAATTACCTGGATAATTCACTGCATGCACATGAATTCAGCTACAGCATATGCAAAGATTTCCCTTGTTCCTAATTCCACTTTAAGCATATTTAACTAGAATTTTTCATGTAACTAATGTAAGACGTACCAGGGTGCTATTAGCTAGCTGTTATGCTTCTTGTTTTGCACAAAAATACACTTATTTTGACTAGCTTACCGTGTTATTAAAACCTGGTTGCAATGTCTGGGAATAGTTTTGCTACTGCTAAACAAAGATCAAGAGCTGATGGCCAGATTAATCAGCAAAGTGTGATGATGTTTTGCTAACTCTACCCCATGTCACACTGTGCAAAATAATAAATTCCATGCCATTCTCTGCTATAGTTAATAACTTGATACTCATTATAAACTAAGCGAGTTACATGCTGTGAATTTAGTTCATTTTATTACCATCTAGACTTTGCCCTGCAAACTTGGAGATCAGTGTTAAGCATTTCTCTTTAGGATGTACTTGCTCTTCTCCGAGCTTCCAAACAAAGATTCTTCACCCTTAGGGAGACACGTTCTGCTTCTGTACATGAAATCATGTGCTAAAAATTACTCCATTTAAATACTGCCACAGGTCAAGTGATGATGTGTCTCCCAACCAGACATACTCGAAACTAATCCACAAACACTCTTGCGCTGTATTTAGGACAGATAGATATATCCTAAAGGATCAAAACAAACCCAGGTACCCCAAACCACATAAAGGTTCCACTTCAATTACTGAATTACTGGCTACAGGTAGGGATTGTACGTAACTATTACTACTTGATCTATCACTTGGTGTGAAGCACAATTCTTAAGGCGTCTTTCCAGATCATCTCCTGGATGAAATGCATCTTCACAGAGCTCACTGGAGTTTAAGTATGATCTATCCACCAACTTGCTCACTCTCAAGATTGCAGCATTTTTGTATGTCCTTAAAACACATCTTCATAGACTGGAAAATCTTCATTAAGCAGCACAATTAAGTACCTTTGCAGTTTAAGAAATAGCTATGCAGGAGCTTAGAAAAATGCAACTTCTACCTAAAACATCTGAAGCAGGAGTTGAGAAGCATCTCAGTATCCAGGTCTAGAAGGTCTAGCAGGAAAACACTTTTTATCAGATTCACAGTGTTAAACTAAATTTGTCAACATTTGTTCAGCAAAATGTACCTGTATTTTCAATATGCAGTAAATGTTAAAACCTCAGCCTAACACATGGACTGAGTAAAGTACAAAACTATTTAAACTCTATAAATAAAAAAAATTTACCTCTCTATATATAAAAACTACCACAGAATCACAATCCACATTGAATGTGGCTTCATACACCAAAATTAAACCACAAAGATCATAAACACCCAAACAGCAAAACCTTTAAAAAAGTCATAGTAGGGTTGCATAGAAGTCTAAATAACTACGTAAAGGACATGCACAATTAAGAACCAGAGCAGCCTTGACTCTACCCACAGAAGTAACTCTGTGGACTTCAAAAGATATTTTTTAAACTTCACTTAATCTGAGACTGCCACCACTTAGTGACACAGCCCTTTCACAATGAAGGGACATTAATAGCAACGACAGTAGTTTCTTTCCCAGGAAACAACTCATACCCTCCAGTGGTGAACCTTCCCTGTACCACAGCACCAGGGTAATGCAGCTGCAGAGCTAATTAACCCAGGTAAAACAGACAGCACAGCTCACCGAGAACGAGTTATATACTAGTTGTGGGGCTTTTAAAAGTAGGGAAAATCTACACTAGAAAACAGCCTAGGATTATAGACTTGAGCATCAAGGACAACCAATTACAAAGAATAAAAGAGATACTTCCCCCAAATGTGACAGAATAACACTTAAATAACATCCACTTTAGAAAAGCAATCACTGTATTGTATAGAGTATTTAAACATACTATTTTGAGAAAATGTTTTATAAAACTAATTTCAAGTGATTGCCCCGGAAATCTCAAGTTTGTGCTGAGATCAACTACTCTTGCTGCTGGGGCTGTAGCTGAACGAGCTCTAATCCGACACTCAGAAGTGAAAATCCTCTTTAAGAATAAGACATACACGAGGATAAACATTATGGCACAGTTCTACATCACCAGCTAACCTAAAGGACCGGGAGCAGAACTAACAAGAGCGCTACAAGCACATGGGATTTGCCACAGACATTTAAAACCCTTCAGCCCTTCCTTACAGCACACTTTCATAAAGACTCAGAAATTAACACTTAATTTCATTCTTCTTCTTCTATGATGATTGTTCAATACTCTCACATTCCTGGCTATCTGCAGTCGACTACTGCCACTGAATTTTGGGGCAGATTTTCAGCTAATGGTGTCAATTAAGAAGCAGTTAGCATCGCTCAATTAATGCCAACTACACTGTGTCAACACACACCAGATGAGTACAGGGCTCTGTCAAATGGTGCAACCTCCTCTATAAAACAGAGAAAGCGATTCACAGAGTGGAAAAGTAATTCAGTGATTTCTTGTTTGAACAGACAGCATACAGTCCATCAATCACTGGGGGACATTTTGTAAAGAATTTGCACCAGGCATTTACACATTTTAAAACACTCCTTTATTTCAAATATAGGGCAGGTTGAATACACAAGAAATCCAAAAACATTTTAGACAATAGCAATTCTCTACCTTCTCCCACACACTCCAGGAAACCCTGGATCTGTTATTTACAACACATTAGCAACACAGTGATATCATCTTTCTTTGAACAATTTAGTTCTCAGTGTAAAAGCCTATAAGGTTTGCTGGCATTCAGTTGCTTCAAAATTGTTTCTTCCTTTCTCTCTATGATAGAAGAGTTCTGAAGGCCCAGAGATTCTAAAATACCTTCATGTGAGCTTCAACAATGACTTAAAGTTGCCCTGAGTCCAGCCTTCCTCATGCCCTGTGTCACAGGTAGTTGGAATATAAACTAAAAGGGAGTCCAGAAGAAACAGGCTGTTTTCTGATTTTTGGGACCCAAGAGAACTACATAAAAAAAGAGATTTCTTTAAACTTGGAAGACCTAAACACCAGTGAGTGTGAATCAGATCATCTTATTCAACACTTCCTCTGAACAGGAGTAAAGAAGATTCAAATGTGCTACAGAGAAAGTGATAAAGAATTCTGGGTAAGCTTCTTTTCAGGTTGAAATACTGCAACAAAGTTGTGTGGTTTAGGGAAGAATCTTCCGCAGCTAAGATCACTGCTGCCTGTGCTGGTGGTTCCAGAGTGCAACATCCAACAGAGCCTGCACATGGTGTGATGAAAGTCACATGCAAAACACAACATCATTGACAAACTGATACCTTCCAGAGCCAAAAAAGCACCATGCATTCTGTATCAGGATTGCTTGGCCACACCCACTCTACTTCAGTACGAATATTTAGGATAAAAACTTAAGAGACACATTATTCAAGTTGCTCCAAGTGCAAGTTTTCAAGCAAATAAAGCACCAAGGTATTTTAAGAGACTCAATTTAAAATGAGTGATTCCCACGAAATACTAATGCTGCTTTTGTTTCCATGTGTTTGCAGGCACATGGTAATGACACATACTGATATTTTTCATTGAAACGTGTGATGCTGTATGAAGATATATCCTGCCTCTCCCTTTGTGTGTAAATTGGACAAACGTGTTTTTCTTGGAGTCATGAACCCCAGAAAAAGCCAACCCAAACAAAACAGGATGACTAATGCATTGGTTCTGTTTTCTATCTAACCAACCAAAAAATATGCACTCCTTACACTTTTTTGCAATACACTGCTCTGGGCAAGGCAAAGTTATTCTGAACAGAAAGTGCAGTGCCATTGTCGCTGACAAAGCCCAAAATTGTTTTTTTTCCTCTGAAGGGAGCACAACACTGAAAAAACATTTTAAAACACCCTTAAATTAATGGGATTACAAGTATCTGTTGCTTGTTGTTCCTGTAAAAAATTAAAAATGCATCACTTTGAGAGAAAGAAAGCTGAATTTGTAACCGATGGTGCCGAAATCAAACAAAAATCCAGTGACTACGTCAGGCACTTACATTACAAATATGCTGCAATTAAGAGCCACGGGGTTGCCATCACATGTGGTATCTACTCCACTTTACTGCCCAAAGACATCCACCAACTCAACTCCACCAGGCACGAGGGAAGCTGGGAATTCAGTCCTTTCAGCTGCTTCAGCCAACACTGATCAGAATCTCAGCTACCCAGAGGTCCCACAGCAGATCCAACCATGCAGTGCTGATCCACCACGCTGCTATCCAACACAAACACTGCATAACAGCCAAGGGCTCCAGCCTGGAACGAGCCCTGGAGTGGGACTGCAGCACGTTAAACACAGAGCCAAGCTACCTGTCACGTGCCAAGGCAAGACCTTGTTTTAGTTGTGTCAACCACTAAATGTCTGCCGCTAAAACACACGGCGATCTACTCAAAGGAACCATGGCTTTCAACTGAGATAGCCTTAAAAGAGCGTAATGGAAACGTAAGAGGAGACAAAACCAAAACTCAAATTTAATACTAAACTGCACAGATCACCCTAATCCTTTTTTTTTTTCAATTACCTTGTCATGTAAATACACAGAAGTCCTGTGACATGCCTGAACAGATGAACAGTGGGCAGGGAATAGAGAGAAGTGAAGGAGAATCGGAGGTAAGAACTGCATTTTCAGTGAAATACGTTTTATTTTTCGTTTCTACTCCTTGTGGCAGATGTACATCAGTGACCAAAAATCACAACCAAAAAGGATTCAGACTTGCACCTTCCAGTTCAACTAATCCCAAAGCTCTGCTTAGATAATACACACTCCTTCAAGAAGGGGCAAAAACCCCAACTCAGCCTCCATGTTTCATGTTGCCTTTCTTCAACTATTAAACAGTAGAATCATGCTCCTACCAAATCCCAAACAAATTTTTACTGAATGATTTTAAAGTGTTTTGTATAAGTCCAGCAGACTGTGGCATTTTAACAATACTAAAAAAATTTGCAGAAATTAACACTAGTCATACCTTAGCATCACACCTACAACTGAAGATTGCTCTGAATTTTTTATTCTCAGTGTTTCTTCAAGCATAGAATAAATCCATGTTTTCTTTTGTCTTTAAAAATGACAGTGTGGCTTCTTGCAAGAAAGTCACCCAGCTTTCCTAACACAAATCAATTACTCTATTTAAGAAAACACAACAGAATTTAGCACTTGGCTTTATCATTTAATGTTTAAGGAGAATTTATTAATGAGTTTTTCTGTTTGCATACAACTTTTTCCATTGTACCACATCACAAAGGCAGACAGGCATCTGGACACGCAGCAACTTGGCACACAACTTCACATTTTCTAAACAAAAACAACCTTTCCACCAAAAAGTGCATCTAAATGTTTTATTACCAAGTCAAGTCAAAAAGAGTTGCACACATTTCACAAGAAACCTGAAATAGCAACTTTGTCTCAAAATAAGCAGTACTTATTTTTTAGTGTGACTCATATTCTTTATTTCAGTAAAAACCCTAAATTATTCAGAATTACATATGCTTATATTCATAAGGGATAAAAAATATTTTGTAACTCTACAGTTATGTTAACACACTACTTCTATTTTTACTGCAAAATAAACACTTGCAAATTAAACATTTAACTGAAATCTAGAGTAGCAGAAAAGAACAAATCTGCCTGTAATGTAAGTCAACATCAAACCAGCATCGTGATGAAATCTAGATCAGATCTGAATACTCAGATTAGATGTGACATTTAGGGCACTCCAATTCTCAGCAGTAATTATTCCTGAACGTTTAGTAGCCCTGGGATAAGTGACCGGTTCTTTTGTTTATTTGTTTTAAATAAAGCCAGTCTATTTATAAATACTATTACTTGAAGACATTATTAAGGAAATAAAATTTTGTGAGTGCTAATGTAGCTTCAGCATTACTCAATGGCAAAGCTGAGGTGAGCTAAAGAGAGGTGGTGGCATAAAAACTTAACAGTCACACACACAGACCATAAGGATTTACCCAACATCAGCAGAAGAATCAAAGGCCAACAAAAAAGAGACTTCAGCTTCTATCTAATCCACACACCCTTGAAGGGTTTGTGTTATGGAAGAATGCCAACCTTCAGAGCATTTGTAATGAAATATAAGAAGTCTGATCAGACATTCAATATCAACTAGATTTTAAAAGCTGTTTTGAGGGGTGGGGTATTGTCTTAATTTTTTTCCCCAAATTCTTTCCAAAACTTTGGGGCTTTTTTCCTCCCCTATTGCTGCTATTTTTAACACACCTTCTTAGACAAGCCTACTCAGGTGTCCAGAAAAAATCCCAGAGAACTTAAAATTTATCTGTGACTGTGTCTCCTGGGCTTTTTTTTTTTAAATCAGATATTTAAAAAAAAAAAGTTCCAAGTTCATAGAAATGGGGTTGGCAAACACTTCTCTAAAGCTGCTCCTTGCATCAGCAGTGGCTTTAGGCAACACAACAGTTTTTCCCACCAAAGCAAAAATGGAGAAAAATGCCAGAAATTATCTAGTTTCTTTTTAAGTACACTTCTGTTCCTCTGTAAGCCAGCACTATCATAGATTTCTGTACTGCTGAGCTGAGCCCTAATTAAACATAATAAAAAAATTAGTTGCATGTTTTGAATCTCCTTTTGGCAAGTACAACAGTGCAATGTTAATAAAAGAAGTAAATTCAATAAAGAGGAATACTCCATCCAAGGCAGAATAATTAAAAGACATACTGTGCTGTCAGCTAAAGTGCTAGATCCTTCCAGCTTTAATCTCAAAGTCATTTCATAAGAAATGCTCAGTGTTATGCAAAGATACAAAGAAAGTGCTACAACATAAATTGGACCAATTTTTTTCTTAAAACAAACTTGGTATTTATTTATATCAGTTACACAAACAGTGAAAGATTTTAAAACGCAAACTAGAGATTTTACAGATAAATAATGAAACAAGGTTCTGTCCTAAACAGCTCACAGTTTAGCTTACAAAAAAAGATGTCTGAGGGAATCAAACATTCAGAGCCAGGTCCTGTTCTAAGGAGCTCACAGTTTGTATCAGGGGGAAAGGAACAGCTGAACAGACTGAAAATTAAAACAACACTACCTGATTTCTGGCAGCCATCACCCCCCTCTGTCTTTGGGCCATATGAGATAAAACAATTTGTTTAGTTTGGCAGCAAAGGAAGATTTTAATACAAGAGTCATTTCGGGATCCTGTGAGAAGAACTGAACACAGGGAAGATGCAGTTCATTGGTCTTTCAAAAGTCTTTCTAGTTCAAAACTGGCAAACCTTGTGGGTGTGCTTTAAACTACGAAGGGAAGAGGGAGATGGGAAGCTGTTATGTAACTCAAATGATCCATCATGTGGTTCCGACATACAAAGTAAGGCAGGAGATGGAGTTCTGAAACAAAAGATGGAGAATAAGAACAGTATTAACAAAAAGTGTCTACACACAAAAGCAAGGAGAATGGAAAACAAGCAAGGATTAGAAGTCATTAATTATAACGCAAGGCCATGGGCAAAAACATCTAAGACCTCTTTGCCACACTTTCAAGAAGTGCATGAAAACATGTCATGCATCTTCCCACACCAAAATGAATTTGGTTTTTTTAAGAAGACATTTAAGGTCTATCTGCTAACAGCTGGAACACCAACAGCCCACCCAGGAGATCAATGACAACAATCCTCTGAAGCAAACGACCAATTACAGCTGCATACTCTACACCAAGTTTTTCCATCTTCCAAGAACTCAGACCTTTCCAGTTTGGGGAAGGGGATGCTAAATCCAAAAATCCATATGGCTATAAAACTTTACATCTGTAAAACAGAAAAACCTGCCAGGTGAGCAAGCATATCCTAAAGCCTACTGCTTTTGTGAAAATATTGTACTCTAAAATCTTGAGTCACAATGGACAATGTTACTGTGAATTAGGTAAAAAGCATCACTTCTACTGATAGTCAGCATCCAGTGCTGAATAGTTCACTGAAGATGACACAGAAATCAAATTGTACAATCATACAACCCCTGATCACACAGTCTGCCTGGTCTGTGACAAGTTCCCCAGTTAAATGACCAAACCTTAGTTTATGCATATGAAGTGTAGTAAGTGATATTTATTCATCAAATTATATCTGTTATGAAGCCTATCTCTGCCTTACATTCTAGATACATAACCTTTTGTTTTGCCAGAGATGAGTGTTTAAAGTACCAGAGACAAAGAAGAGGATCAGGAAGTCTCAGGCTCTATTCCCTTGACCACAGATTAGATTCAGAAACAGATACAGTGAGGCACCTTCTCAGAGTTCACCACCTTCATTCACTCATGATGCCAAAAGTGTGCTGCCAAATAGGTCATGCACATTTTTTATGCACTCCTCCTTGCTTAGCAAGGCACAAAATAATCCAATTTTACCTCCAGAATTAAAAATCCTTCACCACGAGTAAGTTTATACCCCTCAGCATCTGCTCACAGCTGGACACAGACTCAAACAAACAAAGCACTTCTGAAAAAAAGCTTGCTTGCTTTCTTTTCTAGTTGCCATATTTTCTACTCTTAATATATCTTAATTACTCCTTCTGCTGAAGAGTTGGACTAGCTTTCAGAGAAATATGTATTTTATCCTGTGGCAGAACAATCCAACTCCCACTCTAAACTGGAAAACGGACATGGACATAATCTGTAAATTTAGTTAATTTACTGCATCTGTAAATTGCTCTGTAAGTAAAATAATGCTGACAACACATTTCTCAAAATCTTCATGTCTCCAATGTACAAATGTATAGAAGCAAGACATGCTGCTCATGTTTGCCATGGCAGAAGAGGAACATGACCAGAATCTCTCACAGTTCCTGAGTCTCAGAATACACAACATGATATTATTTTCTTCAATTTGGTTGTGATTTAGAGTTAGCAGTCCTCCTCACAAACTTCTAAACAAATTGTGATTTTTTGCACAAAGGCAGCATTTTGACTAATCATCATCAGAGGAAAATGCCCCACAAAAAATAAAGGAAGCCCAATTAGAGAATGTGTTGTTAAAGCTGCTTGGATAAAGAATAAATAATGAGGAGGCACCAAACGTACCTTCTTCAAAGATAACATAATCTGGAAAAAATATGAAAAATTTCTAAGCAACACTCATTTTCCAGAACCTTCAGTCACAGTGCATGAGCAAGAGTTAAATAAATACATCCAAAACTGAACTGTGGCAATTCCTTGCTCACACATATATTATTACTATCAAGAAAGTATAGTAACAACCAGAAAACCCAACTTCACTAGTATTTTTAGTACAAAGAAGATATTAACTAAGAATAGGAACTTAGAAACAGTGACTAAGGTAACTGCAATTAATTGAAGGAGAGGAAACAAAGTGTATTACTATAAAACTATTCAGATTTGAAGACAGAGTGTAGGGAGTTTTCTGAAGCAACAGATGAAGTACTGAAATCTATGATGTACAAGTACAGCAAGAAATCAAAACCAGCTGGATGTTACAGAACAAAAATACTGAGGTTATGCAGCTGAACAGAAGGTTACAAAGATCTCACCTATTAAAATGACAAGCAAATAGAATAAATGGAAAAGGAAGGAAAAAAACCCTTCCACTCACGGAATGTAAATCCAAACAACATAAACGCATAAGACCTTAGTGTGTGGTCAGTAACAGAGCTAAAACTGCAAATACCATTAACTAATGTGAAAAAAAGGAAGACAAAAGTACTTTTGTTTTTGATGGTCTTCCCCTGAGAGCTCTTGCAAGAATGTGACATTTGATGTATTTATTTTCCTAAATCACATATTGTCTGTTACAAAACTCTGTGTATTGTAGATGTTGGGATGAATACAAGATCAGCTGCTTTCTCACTGTACTATTCCTATTCTCTATCTCAGACAAAATTCTGGACTCACAAATTCTGAAGACTGTAGCAAAGCTCCCTTTAATCAGGTCAGGATTTTGATCTTTATCTTCCCAGGTTCTTACCTGTCCCTTTTCACTTCCTTCTTGGTAGGGATTTACTGTTTCAGACTTGATTTTCAAAACCCTATAAACCTTGACACAATCAAGCACGAGAAGTTTAAAAGGGACACATGATACTGAGATCCTTCCTTCTTGTGAGTCTACTTAGCATAGATATAGTCACTAAAAATTTTCTGCTGGTAAGCCAAAAGCATCATGTCAATGTACATCTACAGGCTGTAACCAGGAGTTGTCAGCACCCACAAGAGTCCCTAGGTGTCTCAGAAGGTACTGTCATTAGAAAACAGAATGCATTTAGCGACCTCTTCCATCCCCACCATCCAACAAGCATTCCAAAATAATACAAATGTACCTGTATTCAAACAACTCCTGTAGCACAAGTAGTTTCAGAACATGAGGACACAAGATGATGCAAAGAGTAAGGCTCGATGTTGCAGCGAGACAAACTGATCATGCTAAAGGCTTTTTCACCCCTGGACTATGAAATATGCATTAAATAGTACGAAAAGCCTTTGTGAAATTAAGTATTTCAAAAGACAGAGAAGCAACCAAGCTGAAGTGTCCTTCTAGCTCTTAGAGAACAAAGTACCACCTAGGAAGGCTCCTGTACTACAAATACGTTTTTCCCCTGTAAAAGGAGTACCAGAAAGTAAATCACAGGCACACAGCTCAATCCCATCCTTTGTGAAAATATTCCTTTACAAGCAGTAATCATTATTGAATCTTTTAGGCCAGATGTAATTTCTTACATGTTACAACAAGTTTCACATGCATTGTGAATTTCAGCCAAGGTTGATAAGTTCAATAACTTGGCTAACCAACCATGTGTACTGCTCATTACACAAGTAATAAATAGATTCATCAAAACGGACATGAAAAAGCAGTATGAACATCTGACACCATTTTCAGCTTACTCAATAAGAAAAATAAATTACAGGAAGTCCAAGAGGACCTCTTAATATTTACAATATGTAACAAGTAAGCAGATAGAGCCTTATGTAAAGCAGAGCAGTATTAATATTCCATGATATTAAGCCAGAGTTAAAACAGAGTGATGGCACTCATGGAAAAGCTCACTCACTATTACCTGCCATAAATTTTCAGAATACAGCACTGTTAATTAAAGAGAACCCTCTTGTATTAACATTAATCAAATTTTGAAAATAATAGCTTTTAGTGGGTTTTTTTTAATTGTTCAAAATACACCAGTACTTATCCCTGACAGGTACTAACATCCCACAATAGCAGAAGTTAAAAGTTCCAGGCGTGTTCCCCTTCATAAATTGTGCTTTTCTACATCAATTACCCCAATACCCTACTCTGGCCAAAAACACCCTTCCTGCAATACCCAGGCTCTTCTGGAAAAGCACCATAACCCCATTCCCCCAAAACACTGGTGCAACAAAATTCATGCCTGCTACCAAGTTTTGGCCTTCCACAAAGAAAATGCCTGAAGAAAAGAAAGTGTAGCTAAGTGTAAGTTTAAGTAAGAAGCAAACAACAAAACTTCTGTACAGACACCAACATTTTCATGGTAGTGCTACTCATGCGGTGTTAAGATACTTCATGATTCAAAAAAAGTTAAAAGATACATCAAGGAACAACTCTTACATGCTTTTAAAAGCCCAATAAAAACAAAAACAAAAATATCCCAGGAAAACAATCTCAGGGACAGCTAGGACTCAGCCAAGAAAAATAATCCGAGGTTATATATTGCTGATCTTTCTGTCTGCCTCACAATAAGCTTTGAACCCAAACCTCCATAAATAACCACTCCAGCTCTCCACACGTGAAACACTTCCAGCATGAAAACCTACAACCATGCAAAGGCTGCAATAGTTCATTCACCACAAGTTCTGCAGGTTTACTGAAAACGTGAGAGGCATCCCCTTAGCAGAACCCCAGTATTTCCTTCTCTGTGCACCCCTGAGCTACAACAGAATACAGAGATTCTTCTTAATAAAAACAGGCAGAAGTTTTATTAGTCCACAAGAATTCATGCATTTATGAAGACTAATTTTGTGTCAGGCAAACTCTTTTCACTGAACTGGGTGAAAGACCACTCAGGAAGCATTGTCACGAGCTTGCTCATCCACCTCACATCCCTTTTTCTGCTCTTGTAAGAAAAAGGATGCAAATAATAGATAATTACTAGAAAGCAAACACCCTGTTGTTTATTCATCGTAATAAACCATACAAAAAAGAAGTTTACACTTAGAAATCTTAAAATCATCATAGGGATAGAAATGAGAAAAATAATATGGACCAAAACCACAGATGTATTTTCTCTTAGAGATTTTCTTTACCCAAAACATACTATCCAACAAAAATGAGCTGATTTTTTCAAGGCTGACAAAGTTCAGGTGTTCCAGCATAAGAGAAATTCCAAAACCATACAAGAAATCACGAAGTGATTCTGAAACAAAGGCTAATCTTGAGCAGCTCCTTTGTAGAAGCTCTGCCAGTTGCAAAACCTTTAAATACTATTTCATGTGGGAACAGGCAAGAGAAATTAGAAAATAAACTTTGTGCTTTCAAAGAAAAATGTGCTCATTTCTCAAGGAAAATTTGCAATCTAGCTCAAACATAGAGCTGAATAATTCCTTACTGACAGACAAACATCTGTGGGTTTAGACCACCAAACTCCAGGCAATACAGCAAAAGACAATGAACATATTTAAGACAGTCAGACTAATACTAATAAAATCAAGTACTCAATGGTATGTGAAGGGTCTGTTTTATTCCTCCCATATGATCAGAGTTTGACTTAAATGAGACCATTCATTGGTCTAATTAGGATTCAGCAAATGTTACCTTCTTTCTGAAGGCTGATGAAGCCTCTGTAAAAATGCTGTCACCCACAAATAAACTCGGTAAATTCTGAACTACAATGGTTCTGATCTCTCCATTGCCAACAGATTTCGGGCATAGTGGTAGAAACCAGTGGTAGAGACCTTAAAGAGTCTCCACAAGAAATAAGCTTTAAAAGTTTAATTTTTCTTCTCTTACAGGTAATAGCCTAAGAAAGTCGTTACTCAACTAGAGATTCTTAATTGGCAGAAAAAATACAACCAAGGAGCAAACCACACTTGGCTCTATTAAGACTCTGAAGGTAGAATCTGCTTTTTAACTAAAGATTCAGAACAATACTAACATACGAAGTGCTCAAACACCGCTACACACAGAAATGATAGCTCAGAAAACAGAATTTCTGAAGCTATGTAATGTGACTTTCCCCCACTAAACACATTTTCATTACATTCTGCCAGTATGAAGTGCAAAAGCACAGTCACAGCACAGCAGCCTGGCCACATGTATTGTATTGGTTATGGACAGGTTTACTTATTACACTAATTTACTAAACAGGGAAAAAAAAGTAAAAAGTTACTGAAAATAGCTTCTTTTTTAATACAATAAAGTGAAAACAAAAAAAACCAAAACAAACAAAAAAAAACACCTTGGGCTCTTTCTGGATTAATATAAGCACTGTATGTTTACTGAAAATAAAGATTCCCAGATTTTCAATAGTTTTACATTTTCATTCCACCCTGACAGTATCTGATCTTGGACACTATTGGTCCCAGAATTACCACAGTTAATCCCACATCCCAGACCACTAAAACTTTACTGTATTTTTCCAGTAGGGGAGTCAGAAAAGTTTCTAGTATTTTGGGAACAGAAGGATTTAAAAGCAGTAGCCATTCTACATTTCTCACAGATGTAAAGTGTTCAAATAATGTCCCATATGAGAGAGATTTCAGAACGAGGTGTAGGTGATACAGTGAAAGGCACAAGATAAATTGCAGAGCTACATAATTTGTATTTATCACAAAAGCACCACCATGTGTGAACCAAACTTAATCATCTACCTGTTACCATGATGATTAACACTAAGTAAATTATCAAGACACTCATTGTCAACATGTTACCTTCTACAGTTTCACAATGTTCAGATATGTTCGTGTCCATATACAAACCCTCACTGCAATTAACAACAACGTTTAATACTGGGACTGCAGCTCACTAAATATACAAAGCATTTCAAAAGCTGCACAGGCCCCATTCTGAGAGTTGAGCTCAAAGCAGAGCTAAAGCTTAAAGTCTTTTCCCCTGATTTCACATACCTGATTCTCAAGTACTGACTACCTTTGTTTAAGGGGATGCAAATCAGCCATTAATGCGACATAAATTAATTTTAAAAGAGAAAACGAAAGAGCATAGCTGCAAACTGCATTTTAGTAAAGAGGAAAAAAGTAGGTTGCTTAGCACTTCCTTGGTTTGTAACAACATGTTTTCATAGAACATGTCATCTGCTAACATTTACTAGTAATTTTTAGTTGTAATCAGACTATCAGTTTAAAAACCTCAGTAATATGCTGCAATCTAACCTGAAAAAGTTTTGAAATAACCATTTTTGTTTTAGTGGGGGGTTTTTTGGTTTGTTTTTTTTTTACTATGTCAAGCTAACTTTTCACGCTAAAAACATAACTATAGAATCACAGAATGGTTTGGGTTGGAAGGGACCTTAGAGCTCATCCAGTTCCAACCCTCTGCCATGGGCAGGGCACCTTCCACTATCCCAGGCTGTTCAGAGAGTCATAAGTGAGAATCGTTATGAGAGAGAAGAATAAACCAGAAAAACTGCTGTTTATCATTTATAAAAATTAAATGGCCAGACATTCTAAGCAACTTTTTCTATCATAAAGCAGATGTTTAATTGAGATAAATTATAAGCACGTTTCCCAACCTTTTGCATCAGTATGACAGAAGTGGCTCATACTGAAGTTCTGTACAAGAAATAAAAGAAACGAGGTAACTTCTCACACCAAATGTACATGCAGACCAAAGGCTCACTGCAGCAGTGACTCATTTTTTAAGCACTGATTAACAGTGCCTAATCCACAGCTCCTCTCCTGGCTAAGACTTCTTCGTTGCACAGAAGTGCAAGGAAAAAAAAAGGTAATTCCAATTAACAAAACACTAAACAATTACTTTGAAGAAACAATCTAAAACATTAAAACATAATCAAGGAAAGCAATAAAGCAAGACACATTAGGGCTGGCTTCTGGATTTTCTTCAGCATCTGAAAAAAAGTGATCTGCTTGTTGTGGGCATCCCTTACAAAAGCAATTAACAGGCTTCTTTTGACCCTCATCTAGCAGAAAAAATGAGAATCCCAGTTTGAGCAACTGCTTGGTTATGATTATCAATACAGTTTTGTGATAAAGTCTTGGAAGAGCATTAAAAAAAACCCCTACTTTGTGGAATCTGCCTGACTGGACAAAACATGCCCACTTTGCCCTTCCACAATACACTGCAACAACACCTCACTGCTCTGACACACTCCACAGGCACCTGACACAGAAACCAGAGCACATTGTGCTCCAAGGTCATACAGGTCATAAATGATCCTTAAAAACAGGCAGCAATTTTTATTTAAGTCAGAGAAAACCGTATTAGCTACACAACTGTCTCTCTGATACAAAACCTAAGTTAGAGTAATTTTTTTTTTAAAACGTTTTATTTGAGGAGATGCTTACAAACACAGTTGAAAATACCACATCTCTGTATAAAATGAAACCTAGAGGAACTGCTGACACGGTTTTATAAATTCACAATTCTAGCCCTAATAATTAAGAACACAAACAACAGAATTCCGGGAGCATTTCCCAACAAGAGGGAAAAGCTTTTGTTCAGTATTTTCACAGGGCAACACAGACCTCTACTGGCAGCACTGGTGAGCACCACTTGGCTCCTACCAGCAGCAAGCTGGAGAGGTTCTCTCTCTGTAACCTCATGTCAAGACCTTTAACCAGAACAACACCACAAAAAATTGCACAATACCTTCAAATCCTCACCGTGGAATAAGCCTTACTGACTTTAACAGAACCAGCTGGCAATTTACATTACTCCTGTTTAAATGTACATAAAACTATATGCTTTCAAAAGCAGGACTGACAGCACAAGACTAAACTGTCCAATAAGTCTGTCTTCTTTTAACTACACCAGCTTTACTTTGACCAAAAGTTACCACAACTTTCTAATGTGATATTCAGACAAAAATTTTGATTGAGCTTAAAAAAAAAAAAGAGGAAAAAAAATCCCAAGAATAGATAGACTGCACTGTCAGAAGAAAAAGCTTCCAAAACAAAAAGAAAATAAAGTATTTCACTAGTAACTCTTGATCTGCTATGATCTCTTTATATTGTAAGAACAGAATCATTCATCAACCTTTCCCAAGTTGCTAATTAAAATAATTGTTTATAAATGTATTTTTCACGTACTTTTTTCCTCACACTTTTCACAGCAATTTTAAAAATTAAGTTAAGAAAGTGGGTATATAATCTAGGAAATTCTCACAGTCCACATTCCTAATCAGTAAGGAAAAGAACCACCACAGGGAAGACAGTCTTTCTATTTACAGACATGTTAAGAGAAGTTTATGGCAATGAAGCAACATTTGAGAACGTGTGACACCACTAAACCCCCAAAACTGCTGCAGTCATCCAAAGTATTCCCTCAGGAACTAAACAAGCATCTCTATTTTCCAGAAGTTGAACAGATTTTTCAACTATAAGAAAAAAAGTTTTCCTGACAAGATACAGGATTCTCTGTATTAGATTCACAAATAAAGTGAATTAAGATATCATTCCATCTTTGCTGACCTGTTTTTAACTTTGCTGCCTTAAAGCAGTGTATATGGATTAATAAAAATAGCACTTATATGTTCATCCATCTTTCAAGGGATTCTCAGCATTTTCTGAACTTTATCTTGAGCAATTCCATAATTGGAAATTCATTTTTCTGACTGCAGTCTCCCAGCTTACAGCTTGATCTTTGTTCTACCCCATCTTGAAATGAAACATTTCTCAACAAATGGACAGATACCACAGTTAGTTATTTTCAAATATACCACTGAAACTCATTTGCACAACAAACAAAGGGTTCAGAGATCTTTTTTTTCCTTGCGTTATTGAGTACAGATGCTCAACAAATAATACATTATTATTCAATCACTTTCTCCTTAATGGACAACAATAGTTCCCTGGAATTATTTATGCCTACCTCTAAAAGAAAAGATGTTGGTATTCTGAAATCACAGGCATTGTTTACTCCACAAAATACTCAGGGAACAAAGTATCACCTCCAATCTACACAGAGGGTTTAAAAGGAGTGTCTACAACACAAAGTAGAGCACAGCACTGAAATCCTAAAATAACTGCAAAATAAGCTTCAAAACTGCTAAGACTCCACTTGAGCCAGCCAATAAGTATTTCCACATGGAGTCCCAAAGAACTGTGTAGACATATTATAGCTCACAGGGATCTCTGTGTTACAACCCACATGACACTGACACCTTCACAGCAGTTTGCCAAGAGTCACAAAGCACACTTCAGACTTGACTGATACATTTCAAGGACTCAGACAACAGAGATTCAAGAAAATTTCTAATTCTGCCAGTGGTGTCCAAATTAATTGGACAAGAACTCCATTAGACAATTGCAATGGGAGGGGTGTTCCCTTCAAACAACACCCAGGAGCATGAACCTTGCTTTTCTCCATCAGAGGTTACGCAGAAGTCTTAACCAGCACAAGCCCAGCTCAGGTTACATCCTTTATCAGAAATCCTTACAAAAAAGCATTTCCTTCAGAAAAAAAGAACACAGATTACAAAAGAAGCAAAAATTATCTAATAAGAATCAATATTGATGTAATCCCATCACAAAGAAAAACGAAAACAACAAATAGGAACAAAAGAACAACAGTAATCTGGAATTTACATAGGTTCCCCCACTTACAAAAAAAATTTCAAATCTAACACCAAACCACACCAGTGTTTTAATATTTGTGGCTCCACCACAAATTTAAGCCACAGAAAACAACATATCCTGTGCAGGTTGCTGAGTGAAACTTCAAACAGTGTAGCAAATTAAGTTGGAGAAGAAATCTTGTGTTCTGAGAAGAAAGGCGAAGTCCCTAATCACCAAGGCTTCATTACAAAATGAAACAAGAGCAGGTAGTTTGAATCTCTCAAATACCCACCCAGTAGAAGCACTACTGTGTAACAGATACCTGAACGAAGGGGGTGTATGAAAGGATTTATGAACCTGTTACACAGTACAACTAACGGGGATTTCTAAAGCCATAAATCGCATTTTTTTCTTACCTAAAGTAGCATTGAGCAAAACATTCTGACACAAGTTCATCATCAAAGTCACTTGAAACAACCTTCAGAGAAAAATTCCACAGCCTCTTTGGAAAATCTTCACCCGAGTTTACTTGCTGGCACTAGGAAGTTCTTCTGAACACTTTACCTGACCTCCCCTGCAGCCATACAAACCTTACTCCTTGCCCTGGCCACCAAGATCATAAAAAGAAACTTCCCCTCTCTTTCACAGCCATCCTTTATATATTTGCATAATGTAAAATGCCTCCACTGATACTTACATTAGACAAAAATCAATTGTTTCAGCACTTGATGTCTTTCCTGCAGCTCTCCTGTAAGCTCCAAATTCTCCACACATTTTTAAAAAACAACTTTCTAACTAGGAATTTTACATGAAAAAAGTGCAAATGACGTTTGAAAACCAAATATACACAGATATTTAAACAACCAAGTAGCCCGTAAGATAAAGTTTGCCGTATTTTACCTTATGTGCAATGTTAACCTACCTATTCCTGAATTTGCTCCTGTGATTATAGCCACTTTCCCACTCAAGTCACGACCCTGGAGTATTTCCATTGCAGTACTGTTTCCATCATATTTTTGTCTAATAGTAGGTTTTACTGGATTATCTTCAACTGTAAAGGCCAGTCTTGGGTCAAGGTAGGTAGTCCTTTTGTTTATGTGGCTGCAAAAGGACACAAAAATTCAACAGTTTGAACCCTTCTGTAGTCTGCGTTTAGATTTTAAATGTATTTCAACCACTGCTGTGTACAATTCCAGCAGATTATTTACATTCCCAAAAATCAAATTATTTTTTTCAGTTTTGTTAAAAATCATCCCAATCACGTTTTTTAATCAAACCTTTTTCCAGCTGTGACAGCAACCATTAAGAATTGTATTTACATACTTCACAAGCCATTCTGAACTTCACGTGAATCCCTGACATAAAAGGCAGAATTTTATCAGGGGGAAAAAGAAAAATCTCTTATATTAGGGAAGATCATGTTCTCTTAGGAGGTGTATAAAAGGACCCCACATTACTCCTTGAAACAGTAAACACTGTAATATCTGCATATGGATTCTGAAGCTGTACTTATTAATCTCTTTCTCTTTCCAGCTGAAATTGTCACAGTATCATAATTCCAAAGGCTATTCAGCATGTAACCCAGTTGTCCCACTTGAACATATTTTACAGTTTGACATACTTACTCTACAAAATAGACTTGTCCATTTTCATCAGTCTCCTGCTCCCATCCATATGGCAGATCTAGGAAGTACATAAAACATTAACGTTATTTTCAGGCATTAGAGTACACTCCAATTTGAAGTTTAAGTGATATCTCAGCCAGATGAGACAAAGTTCTGCATTGTTTCTGTGGGTGGTGCAGCTACCTGCTGCCCTTGAATATCAGAACTGGAAAGGAGGATTGCTTCCCTGATCACACACAATTGCTCTCTCACAGAAGTACAATATGCAGAAGATCTGGTACAAGTATAATGACTAGCAAAGTAATTATAATCTAAAAAGAACTTTATAAAGGTTATTTCACATTACAGCACAAACCAGCAAAATGCAATCATGCTTCCTAGCATATATACACCCACACCACTCACAGTTTAGTATCTATCCCTGATAAAGTAAATAGCAAAAAAATATAGGTAAAGTTATGTGGAACACATACCAAAAGCTGAAGATCAGAACACTCAAGTGGGCATAAGATACGTTAAATCAAACCTAAATGATTCTATGATTCCATGAAGTTGGAAGGATAGACAAAAGAACAAAAATGACAAATCTTTACCAAACAAATCTTACATGAAAGATCCTACAAAAGTACCCAACTGATGGCATTCACAATATTTCTAATCCTGGCTGAAAAGTACTCATTTGACTTTGACTGACTTAAGATCTACAGAAAACATTCCACTTATAGTCAGATTATCAATGCCAAAAGAAACATGGCTTGCCAACAGTATAGTGCCCCCAGGTATGTTGTATAGAAGCTTCTGGCAAGATCTGATTTAAGGCACTGATCCAAGGCCCTTAAGAAGTCACCTTCCTCTGGAAGTGTCCTGCAACATTGTCTGCCTCACGAACAGTGAACTGGGTTGGGGAAAACAAGTTAAAGGAAAACTAACTAGGCTTCTTTCTATGCTAGGGATATTCCTTGATGAAATATACTCTTTGAAGAATATAATCCAACTATAAATATTATCTGATGGACACCAGGAAAACAGAACCCAAGAGAACTCCAGCTTTTGACTATCTGCTTTCCACACCACACCAAAACAAACCCTGCAACCTGGAATCAGTACTTTGGCTTTACAGAGCAATACAGGAAACCCATAAAACTGCAAAGAGATCACTCTACACAGACACAGTCACAGAGGTAAAACCCCACTGAAATCAGCTGTATTCTGCAAGCTGTTTTTCTAGGTAGTGTCAGCTAGAAGATCTAAATGAGATCAGCTGGAGTTTGTGGAGGAACTAAAGGTTTGTAAAATAGTGTCAGTTCATTACAGAAGCTTAACACAAACCTCCTGCAACACGTTTCCTCTTCCCAGACTTAGGATGTTCCCACTGTGTTTTTTCTTCTAGGTGGCTGCAGGAAAAGAAAAGTTTAAGATTTTTTTAAATTACCTAATAAACTTTCTGACGTAATCTAAAATATCACCACAGTTCTGAAAGTAACTAACCAGAGAGCCCAGGAGTCTATAAAAATTCAAATAAATGTTTGACTTCCAGTCTAAGTTTTGTTACTCATGAGAAGAAAGAAAACCCCAAACTTACTAAAAACTAACATTAACAGATGCAGAGAAGACCTCAGAAAGATGATGATCCTTGGCAGGAATAAGGATAAGGAAGAAAGAAGCAAGAAAATAATTTCTCACAAACTAGTAGTAATAAATTAGAAAGTTTTCAAATTACAAAAGCACCTTTCTAAAACTCCTGCCTAATAACACTGATTTGCAGACTATAAGGTTAGTTGGATTTCTACACCTGCAATTGCAGCTTTGGACAGATAAGTTTATCCACAGGCCTTGACTAGCAGGATATTTATTTAATATGCATAATAACAGTATCACATTTTTGTCTTCTAATTCGGAGACTTTATTCACTTAAATCACTAGTAGAATTAAAAGACTCTATCATAAGGTTTTCTGTACTACAGACTAATAAGCAAAGTGATGTGCACATAAACAAGGTCTTAAAATAACCAAAGTGCTGAAATCCGGTTGGATATTAAAATCTCGTGTTTTGTTAAGTATTTTTAAATAACAACCAAGTTTTAAGAGTCAGACAGCAATTACTTGAGTGTCCAAACTGATCAGTGCCCAAGTGTGAAATAAAGACTGACAACAGCAATAAATAACTTACACAAATAACCACTCACCTACAGGCCCAGGACCAACAGCAATTTACACATAACATAAGAAACTTTCCCTTCTTGCAGTAACCCCACAGTGACAGCACATGGTATTACAGAAATCACAGCTGGGGATCTGAGACTAAACACCTGTGTGACCTGAAAATGCATATATTTAACCAAATTACAGCAGCCTGACAAACAAATGCTGTCCACCTATGTGCACACCTAGCTCATCACAAATACCTTTAGAAGTTTTAAACCAAAATAATCTTATTCCAGCTAAGTTTTAAGTTCATGCTGGTGATGAAGTTTAAAATAAATTCCCAGAATATCCAGGGGTATCACACATACAGAGTGTATATTGAAGGCAGCAACAGCCATGTCAAATATCATTTTAGACACACTGAGCAAGATTTTCGCACAGTAAAGACATATTCAAGTCATGTCATTAAATTGAAACTGTTCAGTTTCACAACAGTTCAGAAACTGACCTGCAGCACCGATTGTGAAACAATTATGCTCAGTAATATCTTGTTTCGTAAGTTTGGTAGTTTCACAAAGTGATTCTTTCCTGAAAGAGCTTTTGAAGCCAAAGGAAATATACAGAAAACTGACCTAAGAAAAACAAACATCTAGAGAGAAACTGCCTTGTTTACAAAAAAAGTGTGGATAAACTAAAGCATTCTGTCCAGCATTTCTAGAGCAGAACTTGCGAGGAAGAGGCCAGCTCACCACAGGTGAGAACAAACCACACTTTTCCCCCTTTTTGTAGAAGGGAATAAGTCTTGTAGCTTTAAACCGACTGAAAGAGACATGAAAATCAGCATGGCTACAGAAACCACATGAGAGGAGAAAGTGTATGAACTTATGTCCTGCTGAGTTAGTTCATCCTGTGGCACATCCCCTTTGTAACCTGGGAGGATGCAGTCACTTCCAGCGGCACGAGCAGATGGTGCTAAATGCCAATCTTTCATCGCTTGCCCACGCCGTGGTAGGCACACTGAAGGGCTGAGGGACAGCATGCACAGCTGTTAACTTCCACCGGACCTGCTTCTTCTCTATTCCCACAAGGAAGAACACTGACCACTCTGCAATACTGTGTAAGGCTTAACTAGTAATGTCCAAAGGTCACCCGCAGAGCCCCGAGGTGCATTGCAACACCAGCAGCTCAGGGACGGCTCCCTCCTGCATCCAGGGGGTCTCGGGAGCGGCTCCAGCATCATTCCCACGCGGGGCAGGTGGCGGTGGCTCCGCACCGCTCCCGCCGCTGCCCCGCACGGCTGCGGCTGTCAGAGCCCGTCAGAGCCCAGCGCATCCCGCGCACCCATCGCGCACACCCAGCGCTCCCCGCAGCCGGGCAGGCACCGCACGCAGACCCGGAGTCACCCGGAGCCCAGCGGGGCTCAGCGGCGGCTCCGCGGACGCTGCCCCGGGGCGGTCAGAGCGCTCCGGGCGGGCTCGCCCCTCTCCCTCCCTTACTTGGCGTAGTAAACCCAGCCGTCCTTGGTGGTGCGCTCCTCCCAGCCCGGCGGCAGCTCCTCCTCGCTGTCCGTGTCCTCCAGCCCCGCGTACTTGAGCGCGGCCATGGGCTCGGCGCGGCCCCGCTCCGCCGGCGCTCCCCGCTTCCGCCCGGCCCGGCGGCGCGGCACCATGGGAGCTGTAGTTCCCGCAGCATCGCCCCGGTGCTGCCGGGTCACCGCGGGGATGGAGCCCGCCAGGGGCCCGACTGAGCTCGGGTCGCCATGGGTGGCACAGGAATCGCAAGTTTTTAGGGCGCTCTGCTCGGCCCTGCTGAGGCACATCTGGAGTGCTGTGTCCAGTTCTGGGGTCTTCGGTATAAGAAAGGCAAGGAGCTACTGGAGAGGGTCCAGCAGAGGCTGCAAAGATAATGAGGGGTCTGGAGCATCTCTCTTACGAGGAGAGACTGCGGGAGCTGGACATGTTTAGTCTGGACAAGAGAAACTGAAAAGGGATCTCATTAGTGCTTATAAATAACTCAAAAGCAGGTGCCAAGAGGGTAGTTCCAGACTTTTCTGTGGTGCCTAGGGACTGGACAAGGAGCAATGGCCATAAACTAAAACACAGGAAGTTTCATCTCAAGATGAGGAAGAACTTTACACTGGCAGAGCTCTGGAACAGCTGCCCAGGGAGGTCACGGAGTCTCCCTCCCTTGGAGACATTCAAAATTCACCTGAATGCATTCCTGTGTCGTCTGCTCCACATGACTCTGCCTTGGTGATCTCCTAAGGTCCCTTCCAATCTGAGCAAGTCTATGATTTTGGAGGCATAAAGTGCTTAGAGCTCTCTGTTTTCAGAGACAGGTGTGAATCCAGAAAGGCTCCAAAAAGCAATGGGAAATGAACTGTACTTTAGGCTTCCTGCCCTTAGCTGCCACCACCTGATCTCAGGGATGAGACTCTTCCTCGTGGCCACATTAGTCTGGACTCCTCGGTGAGGAAGGCCTGGCTGGAGAGAAGTACCTGGCTTTGCTAACGCCCACCTGGGATGCTCTGGGCTGCCTCACCCACCCAGCAGCACAGACACAGTCACCTTTGCCAAGCCTGGCTCAGCTGGCAACACACGCACCATCAGCTGCAAAGGCTGAAGCATTCCCACCAGTGAGTTGGCAGCTGAAGCCCTGGCAGCCCCCCGTGCAGCTGTGACAGATGGAAGGGAATGGCTGTTACCATTGCTGAACTGCTTTTGATTCCCGCACCTGTATGCCAACATATTCCTATCTGTTTATATAACCAAACCCAAGAGTCAACATTTGTAACAGCACTGTTGTCCTTTGGCAGGTGTTTTAAACAAAACAAAAAGGCAAAGGCGGCGCTGGGCAGAGGCTGTGAGCACTGCAGGCTGCACCAGGTGGCACTGCTGCCTCACAGAAGCACCGCAGGCTCTGACCCTTTAAGTCGCATTTTCATGCACTATTTGAGACACTGACCTACATGGCTCCCTCACCCCCCACTAATGGAATCCATATCTGGCCAGAAAAAGCAGCCTGAACTTTTTTTTCTGCCCTACTGCTCCTGTTGCTTTGCAGGTCCCCCCGAGGGATTACATGTACTAAATTATCTGCTCCTGCTAGAAATAAAAACTCATGCATCATCAAGAGCCTAGGTTTCATGAGAGTATTACTGGCAGTATTAAAAAAGGCTGTGACCATGCTTTGTTGAGTAAACACATGGGAAGGGAAACCAGTGACGTGCTCACTTCTCGTCCAAGAAGCTGCTGGTGACTGAGTGGTGAGATGTGCCCGGTCCCAAGAAAATAGATTATTTAGGTTAATAAATAATATCTGAAGTACAGAAGATGAGTTTTAATCTAGCAGTAGTACTGTAGGAATAGGTAGCTGTTAGTTTTCTTCCTGTTGCAGTCTGTCAGTGTTCAGCATCCAGCACTCCATGAATTGCGTTCAGTTGGAATGTGGAAATCATTTGTCTGGCAGTTATCTCACCCCAGCCATCAGTATAGCATAAGGTACTCCTTATGTCCTGGATGTATGCAGCAGCGTTACTGCATTTCAGTGACAGGGGTGTGCAGTGTAGCCCCAGCTCCCCAGATGAGGCTCACCCTGACCAGCAGACCCCTGCAGCCAGAGCAGTCAAGAAAAGCTCCTGGGCTGCCTTGCCCACTCCTTGGTGGTTTGCATTCCCTCCCCATGTGTCCAGGCTCTTCTCTGCCCACCCCAGGCAACAATGATTGCAGACTCCATGGCCACACGCTCTCCACATATTGACTCTGGGGCCCTCTCCAGGGACTGGGAGCACTCTGGAGTGACCCAGTACAAGGCAGACACTGACACACTGGAGCAGGGGCAAGGACTAGGATGCAGGGAGATGATCCTTCCCAGGGAGGGCTTCATGCACTTGGAAAGGGCTATGGCCTGGGACATTCAGATCTTGATGGGGGCACAAACAGGGAGCCTGCAGTCCTAGTAGAGAACAGGGAGGCTGGATCTCCCAAGGACCCTGCTCTTCCCCAGAGTTGTGCAGCCAGGGGTCTTTCTTTCCCCAGTGGACCCCCCTTGGATCCAACCTCATTGGGCTACAACTGGCAGCTCTCCAGTCTCCATCCACTCCTGACATATAGGGCAGCCTGCCTATGGCTACCCTCAAGACAAAGCACCCCACAGCTTCCCCCCATGTGTACCCTGGGCTCCTGGACTCTCTTTCATGGGCATTACTGGAGTGGGGTCGGTGGCCAAAGCGTCCCCTCTTGTCCTCCCTGCCTGCCAGATCTCTGCAGGCAGACAGGCCCCAGGTGGGCTCAGACCCATTTCCCCGTAGCATGTTGTAAAGAGCACAGCAGGTTCTTAACATCTTTATTAGTTTGTTGGTTTATTTCCAACACAGTAACTCCTCTCTACAGCAACAGGTTAGTTAAATCCGGTTTACATATTGCTGTCTCATGAGTGCTGCGGCCTCGATGCCGCTGTGACAAAACCAGGCTGCACTCAGACAGGAAGATGTGTTAAATTCTGCTGTGACTGGGAAAAAAAGGAAAACCAACAAAAATGAAAAGAACAAACCACCAGGGAAAAACAAAGCAACCAACCAACAAAACCAAGGTGAGGAACTGAAGGCGAGCACGGCCACACCACCTCCAGGGAAACCACACGGCACCGCTTGGACAAGAATGCAAGGAGGAGGGAACCCAAAGAGGTCAGGGACCGGGCAAACCCTTATATATATATTATGTATAGGTATTTATATATATATATCATCTGGAAGGACACGCTGAGAAAACAAGAGATCGCAGCGGTATCTACCGTAAAAAGGAGCTACGTAGCTTTCAGAGTCACACCAAGAAGGAAGCACACAGCAGAACAAAGTGGGGGACAAAGGGGGACACTGGTGTTTTGGGGTGGCCTTTTAATATGGGAGGGGTCAGGTGGGGCACGGGTCTCAGGGCCAAGAGCCCTCATACACCCGCTGGTTGCCCCAGGACCTCTGTGCCCTTCACTGGGGAGCAGGGATGGGGTCCAGGGGGGCGAATGCTTTTGTGGGGCTGGGTGGGACCTGCTTCCAGCGGGCCGGTTCTGCTCGCCCAGGTGGTGGCACCCAGTGGGTTCCCTACAGGTGCCTGCTCAGGTCTCCCATGGACCACTACAGAGAGCTGAGCACCCATCACCAGAGCCAGGGCCGTCCTCACCTGTGCCTTACACCGGGCACAGGAGGGGCTGGGCACGGCTGCTCTGGCAGCAGAGGCTGGGTGTCCAGCGCTGGGGTCATGTAGTGACAGGGGTCTCCATGCCAAGTGCAAGAGGCAAGATCCACCTGGAGTTGGTGGCCGGGTGGGGCCCCACGGCCCTGGGGGAGCCAAGCCCTTGAGAGACGCCCCAGTCAGTGTGCAGGCAAAATGCTGGAGGTGGGGGCTGTGGATTTGGAGGACCATGGTGGGTCTGGCCAGCTGTGTGGGCAAAGCCAGACACTGGAGTGCTCCCCACGTCCCATGGGTCACCCCACACTGCCAGCACCTTGCTGTGGTGCACCCTGCGGGGCAGAGGGTGCTGAGGGCTCCCCAGCATGGCGGGGGGAGTGTCTCATCTTATTGCTAA
Organism: Atrichornis clamosus; assembly: GCA_013400975.1. Lineage (NCBI taxonomy): Eukaryota > Metazoa > Chordata > Aves > Passeriformes > Menuridae > Atrichornis > Atrichornis clamosus. Next base: position 18,099 of record WBMZ01004434.1, on the reverse strand, counting down.
TGGCTCCACGGTGATGACACCCACAGGTCGTGGCAAAATTGAGGTGGGATTTGCTGTGTGACATCCCCAAAACCAGTGGCCTCTGGACCCTGGCGGGCTCAGCCCAAGAGCTGGGAGTGGAACTGACAGTGTGGCAGGGACCAAGACAATTCCCCCCTCCCTGGTGCGTTTTTGGTGGCAAGCAGCAATTGTCCTTCTTGCAACAAGGGACAAAGGAAGTGCCACCACAGGCAAGGGCATGGGCAGAGGCAGGAGGACACTCATGCCACCCTCCTGCCCTGATAGCTTCTGGAGCAGGGCTGACCCCTCTCCACTTGCCCTGGGGCAGCCCTCAGGGTCCATGACCAGGGCAAAGGGACAGTTTGGGATGTGATTGCTCACAAGGGTCAGCTGGCTCTGGGGTAGCAGGTCCTAGGTGTGCTGGGGGATCCTGTGCTAGCTCTCCCCAGAGAGGGCCATCAGGGAGAAGTAAAAGCTGCATCCCTAGGAACAGACCAGTGACCTCCCAGTAAGTGCTGCTCCCTGTTCCTGTCTTCCTTTTGACTTGGTCAGCCATCAGTTGACCTTGGGGGACCAACCTACCTCCTGTGTCCTCTCCACATCCCGTCCCATCCCAACATCCCATCCCATCCCAACATCCTGTCCCCATCTCACCACCCTGTCCCTGCTACCCCATCCTAGATCCGTCCCCCTGCCACCCACCCTCCCAAGCTGGGGCCAAGCCGATGCTGGGGAGGGTGAGGACCAATGCAGAACCATGTGTGACTGCTGGACAAAGCCCCTCTCCTTCTCCTGTACCAGACAAGGGGATGGGGCCAACGGCAAAGAAGACAAATTGACCCCGAAGAAGCGAGGGCCCTGGTGGAAGATGTCCACGGGGCGGGTGGGTGCTGGCGGGATGCTGACGGATGGGAGATGGCTCTGAAGGAGACGTCGGCGGCGGGCGTGGACCTCAGCACGATACCTCCATGGTGTGGTTGATCTGCCCCATGGCCTCGGTGCTCTCCGAGTGGGTGCAGGCACGTGGGCGGGTGCCGTCCACGGAGCTGGCGCTGGTGAGGGAGGCCGTGCGGGAGCGTGCCAGGCGGGTCATGCTGGCAGATGGCACTGCACGGGCACAGAGAGACAGCCGGGGTGCTCAGCTCCCTCCGAAAACCAGCAGCACCTGAGCCAGCATTGCCACCGCCCTGCTCCCCGATGCGAATGAGCCCGGGCACAAGCTTGCAGCAAGCGGTGCTGTGACAACATGAGCAGCTCCAGGCTGGTGAGGGGCAACCGGGCAGGGGTGCTCTGGGGCAGGCTGCACTCCTGGGCATGCAACCTCTGGGCATCAGGCAGTGGGGACCCCTGGCTGCCACGCTCCAGGGAAGGAGTGAGCTGGGATAGGAGCTTCCGTGGCTCCCCAGGGTGCGCAGGGAAGGTGACACCCCTCTCCAGCCAGGATGGCCGAAGGGCACAGCTCCTGGCCCACCTGGAGGAGGGCACAGTCGACTCACTGCCAAGACTGTGCCTGCATGGAGGGGGAATTCTCCGAATGCCATTTCTGAGCCCCCAGCCCTGGCTCAAGGTGCCATCTCAGGCAAAGCAGAGCGAGGCAGTGGGCATCCATCTGGGAAGGGCCAGTCCCGCACCCAGGCTGCTCCCGAAGGTGCCCAGGCAGCTCGAGGGCACAGGCCAGGCAGGCCCCATGCAGCAGCGGGCACGGGCCGAGCGGCACTGACCGGTACCTGTGCCTCCACTCAGCCTCCGATCCTTCAGGTGAGTGACTGGCCAGGGTGGAGCGGGAGAAGGGCAGGGAGGGCAGAGAGAGAGTGTCAGCCCTGTCGGCCGCCCTGCTGGGCCAGGAGCCCCTGCCCAGCCCACGTGTGGCTGCACACGGAGCTGTACTGTGCACACAGACCTGCACACACACACACACACGCACACACACACGTGCAATGGACCTGCAAACACACTCACACGGGCACATGGGCTTTTACATGCGTGCACACACAGGTATAAACACAGACCTGCACACACACGCACGTGGCCGTGGACCTGTGCACACACACATGCACACAGACTTGTGCATGTGGACTCTGCTTGTCTTGTGTTGCACACGCACAGCCCCTGCCCGCGCGTGCCCACACACACGCGTGCACGCTCGCACAGGGAGCCTGGCACACACCTGTGTGCACAGAGCCTGTGCACCCCACGCCCCTGCAGACACATGGACAGACACCTCCCACAGCTGCACACACAGTGCCACACACCCACGTGCAGCTCTCCATCAGGACGGGCACAGGGGGTGCCAGGCTGCTCTCCCTCAGCGGGTCAGCACTCGTGCACACCGGCACACACGCATGGGCACACACAGACCCACGCCAGCCCCATGCCCAGCCCCAGCACTCACTGTAGCCCATGCCTTGCAGGAAGTACTTGAAGGCTTCGGTCAGTTTGCCTGGCTGTGGGGAGAGAGCAGGCTGAGCTGAGGCAGCAGCGAGGCTGAGATCTCTGCCAGCCCCAAGCTGCCTCTGGCAGCCCCTGTGCAAGACCCCTATGCCCTCATCAGCCCATCCCCAGCTAGCCAGGGACAGCACCAGTGCATGTCTCCGGGCCCAGTATGCCCAGTTAAGTGGGGAAATTGTGGCAGCTCACCTGCGTGACCTGGGGCAGTCCACCGGAGTCAGCCATCTGCAGAGAGAAGGTCCTGCTTAGTTTGGGAGGGTGCCTGTACCACCCACCATCCCCCAGTACCCGCTGGCAGGATGCCACTGCTAGGGTCACCCTACTCTCTCCCCACACCCCAGAATGGCCACAGTGGACCTGGAATGGGGAGATGGGGACACCCTGCAGCCCTGGGGCAGAAGGCAATGGGGCACTTCATGGGCAGCAGGAACCTCCTGGCTGCCCCTTGCCACCAGCCTACCTTCAGGAATGTGGTGTTGGTGGGATCCAGCTTGGAGTTACACTCCACCTGCGGGCAGGAGAGATGACATTAGCACCCCGGGGGGGCCCTGAGACAGGCAGAAGTTGCCCACATGTACCACCACTGACCCACGGCATTCCAGCTGGCATATCCCACCCCAGCCAGGAGGAGACAGAGCACCAGGTGAGCCCTGAGCCTGCAGGACCATCATCCCTTGCCATGGGACAGAGGGGACTTTTCTCCTGCCAGTGTCCAGGTAAGGGTGGAGGCTGGAAAGGGAGGTCGGGGGGCTGGTGAGGCATATTGTGTCACACACCCGCCCTGTGCACAGGTACACGTGATGGAAGAGCATTGTGTGTGAACAGCTACACGTTCTGTACAAATGTGGCCACCTGCCCGGTACCTGTGGCTGACTGTGCAAGGGTGGACAACCATGGGGATGTGTGCAAGGACATGGGTGTGCCAGCAGCTGTATGGGTGCACGTGGCCAGGCAGAGACCGTGCCCATGTGCCAGCACATCCGAGCGTGCACACTGTGAGCACACCTGGGCATATGAAGAAGAGGAAGTGTTCCAGGTGTGGCAGCCACGCACAGATGCACGTGCACAGGTGCCCCCATGAGCAGGTATGTTTGCACATGAGCACGCTCCCACACACAGGAGCTGCCATGTGCCTGAGCTGGCAGTGAGCATGTGTGTGCCCGTGCGTGGGCATCGTCTGGGTGCCACCCTGCAGGCGCTACCCTGCCACTCACCACCCCCTCCTCAGCAGGCGCGTTGTCTCCAACCACCAGCATCACGGGGCAGCTGGAAGAGAGAGGAGGAAGGGGCACGGTCAGGGTCTGGCCTGGGTGAATTCCACTGCCCTGGGACCCCTCTATGACTTGCTGGAGCAACTCTTACCGCAGCGTCTTGGCATTGGGCACAGTCCCGGGCCGGTTGATGTCCAGGTCCCTGCGGCTAAAGGAGGAGAAAGAGGGCCAGTGTGAGTCCATGGGCAGATGCCACCACCAGCGCCACAGCACGAGAACTGGGCCATTGCCAGCCCTGGGAAGCAGCACCCAGCTCCGCTGTCCCAGCACCTTGTGGATGGAGGATGCCACGGCCATCTCTGCCATGGCCCGTGCAGAGCGTGTGCCACAGGATGCAGCAGCCAGCAGAGTGGCAGGGCTCCCAACCCCCTGCACACATGGGACAGCATCTGTGCCACCTTTCCCAGGCCTCTGCCAGCACCCAGTGCAGGAAGCGACCACGGGATGTGCACCCATGGTGGTGGGCTCTGGGACATGGCAAGACTCTGGCACAGGTACCGCCACTCCGTCATCCCCAGCCAGCAGTGGCAGACAACTTTGCACTGCTGCCCGCACGCACTGGAGGGAGGTGACAGCACCCAACAGGGGCCCAAGTTTCCACAGTGACCTCAGAGCCCCCCACCAGCACTGCAGCCCCTCGCCCTAGCACAGACAGGGGCACAGCCCACCGGCAGGGCTGCCTGGAGCACTCACCTGTTGTACATGTTGAGGAAGAGCTGGAGGTTGAACTGGTTCACCACGCTGCCGATCTGCTGCCGGTAACTCTGCACCAGCTCCGTGTTGTTCATCAGCTCTTCCTGTGCCAGCAGGGCATGGAGATCAGGGCAGGTGTTGGGGAGACACCCCGTTCTCCCAGTCCTGCCCATGCCATGCCAGCCAGCAGGGATGAGGAGGAGGATTCTGGGCAATGCGGCTGGACACGGTGGTGCTGCAGGCAGCACACCCAGGCAGGACGTGGGCACGAGTCACGCACTCATCAAGGCTAAGCCTCGAATCAGGCTTGACTAACCCCAGCCCTGCTCATGGGCACTGTGGCAACTGGCAGGGCACAGCCTGGGTGACCCAGCCGGGATGCTGGGCCGGGGGCTGGTGGCAGGGGCCCGGCAGGATGTGCAGCCCTTACCTGGCTGAACAGGTGGGACAGGACAATGTCCGGCAGCGTGCTGGTGAGGCCAGAGAGCTGTGGAGGGAGCACAGGGAGTTACAGCACTGCCATGGCTGCCTCCTGCCCCAGGAGGCTGCCAGCACTGGAAGGAGGGGTCGGGGCCCTGCCCACCTTGGCAGCTGCCCAGTCAATCCAGCCTTTGCCGTTGGGGTCGATGTTCATAAGGACCAGTCCTTCGACCAGGTCAGGGAAGATGAGCTGCAGTGAGCAAGAGGGGAGAGGCTCAGAGGGGAGGGGAGATGTGGCCTGGGCAGGCCCTCACCAGGGTCACTGCACAGGCATTGCATGGAACTGATGTGACCCGGTCCTGTGGCGAGACTGCCCAGCCACCATAGCCATGGCACTGCCATCCTGGCCCCCCCCACCCCTCCAGGAGCCTTTGCAGCAGCTGAGACTGCCTGGAGGTATCAGCCCTACTCTTCCCCATGCCCTGAGCTGACAGCAGGTACCAGCAACTCAGGGCCAGCCCACCCCAGCCCCAGGCTCACCGCAAACTTGGCCAGCACGTAGGCTCCTGCCCCAACACCGATCCCGATCACGTACTTGAACCTGGAAATATGGAGAGGTGCATATGGAGGGACAGTGGGCTCCAGCACGTGTTCCCTGGGACACCCCTCAGCAAGAAGACTTGTAGGATGCCAGCTTACAGGGACAACTCCCCCACCCCCAAACCCTTGCCTTCTGCCCATCTTCCTGCCCAAGACCCTCAGCCAGCAGCTGTGGAGGAGAGGTTGACTCACCCAAAATGCTGCACCACACTGGGTAGCATGGCAGCCAGCTGGTCCATGGATGGATACTGGTACCTGTGGCACAGGGAGACACAGGATGGTGGTTATGGACCCTGTTCAGAGCAGAATATCTGGGACAGGGCAGCTGGGCTGCCTGAAGTGGGCAAGGAAATGCCACCCACCTGCAAACCACCCTATTCCCCACCCTGGGCCAGTCGTCTGCCACAGGCTTTGACACAGTTTGGGAAGACCCACAGGCAGGACATGACTGCCAATCAGCAACAACACAAGGGGCAGGGAGGTGACATCCCAGCAGGCACAGTGAGCCCCTGAAGCTGGCACCTACCCCTGGGGGAACTGTGAGGCTCCTGCCTGCTGGCCCGGCGCGTCCACGTGGCACACCACAAAATGCTTCGTGATCTCCTGCATGTCCTCGTAGTTGAAGAAGGTGTTGAAACAAAGCTTGTCTGTCAAAGGGCAGGTGGGTATCAGAGACCAGACACCCCGGCACTGGGGCCTAGTGGGCCAGGGGAGCAGGGACAGAGGTTGCCTGCCCTCCCACTGCCCTTCAACCAGGAGGAGACATGCCACCAAAGCCATTCCATCCCCTTCCCTCCAGGCTCCTCGTCCCTACAGCAGAGACCACAGCTACTGTTAGCAAGGACTGCACTCCTACAGGTGTCAGGACGAACAAGGATGGACAGACACAGCCAGGAGAATGAGGAGTTTGGGTGACCTCATTGGTGAGCCTTGGAAGGATGGGACTGGGGGATGCAAAGCCCAGGGCTGCAAGACCACCCAGTGGGCAGCAGGATTAGCAGCCTGGACTATTAGTGGCCCTGTCCAAAATCCCCTGAAAGGGCTCAAGCAAACACAGGATTTGAGGAACAGCTGCAAATCTCCCTTCTTGGAAAGAGTCAAAAAAATATCCCCACTGCTGCCCTGGACAGGCCCCACCACTGCAGTGGGATACAGACATTGCCAGGGCTTTGAGGGGTCCTGCCCCAAGGCACCAGTGCTGGGACATCCCTCCCAAAGCGTGGGGATGAGGCAGGTTGTAAGGCCCATTGCAGCCAACATGACGTGTACCTGAGCAGACAGAGCTGCTGCAATGGTGACACAGCTCATGTAGCATGTCAGTGACTCAGCCTCAGCCGCCAGCGGAGCGGGAGATGCTTCTCACCACTCCCAGGGAATTGGGCATCCTGGCTCAGCTGGAGGGCACAGCCCAGAGCAGGCTGCAGCCTGACAGAAAGTGCAGCATCTCCACATCCAGAGCCCCAGCTCAGGGTCCCTCCTTCCCTGCTATTTCCAGTCTCTTTTGTCCCCCACTATGCCCTGCTGCCAGCTGGGTCCATGCTCTGAATACCAATGGGCTGGTGGCAGCAGTCAGGACCAACCCAGCATCCCCCCTGTCCCATCCCTGCCTGGTGTGGGTGGGCAGGCAGCCAGCACCGGGGTGGCCAAGCACTCCTGGCTGTGCCTGGCCTGGGCTTTGTGTCCAGCTGAGCATCCAAACTCTCCTGGTGCTTTCAGGTGCCTGGGGGGACCCAGTGCAGCCAGGGGAGGAGGCAAAGGAGCTGAGCCCGGGGCGATGTCCTGGCACCCCAAGGAGCCTTGGGCTCACTCCCACCGGCCCTGCACCCCCAGCCCAGGAGCAGCACTCACGGTTGAGGCCCACGTCGTGGTACGTCAGGATGGCTGGGCGGTTCCCCTTGGGAGAGCCCCGGATGACCACGTGCAGCAGCCCGTAGGGGGTCTCAATGTCATGCTCCTGGGGGAAGAGGAGAGATGGGGTGATGCCCACCTAAGACATCCTCCTGTCCTGCCCCACCCTTCACCGCTGCTTCCCCACATGGCTGGGCCCCATGGGAAGACAAGGGAAAGAGGAGCAGCCATCCCAGGAAAAAAACTAGCTCTGGGCATCCCTAAGGTGATGGAAAGCAGGACAAATCACACACAAATGCTCCCAGCCTCGAAGGGAAGGGAAGGGAAGGGAAGGGAAGGGAAGGGAAGGGAAGGGAAGGGAGGGGA
>WBMZ01004434.1:0-10297 GCA_013400975.1 Atrichornis clamosus | reverse complement strand
GGGAAGAGGAAAGAAAGGAAAAGGAAAGGGGAGAGGGGAATAAAGGGAAGGGAAGGGAAGGGAAGGGAAGGGAAGGGAAGACTTTAAATAGGATCATAGAATTTAGGATTGGACATATGTCATGGGATGGGGTCAAAGGATGGATTCAAGAGAGCTTGAGAGAGGAGGATCATGGGATGGGACAGGTGGACCACAGGGTGTGACAGGAGGTCTTCGAGGGCTTGAGACTGAGAAAATTTTTGGCAACAGGGTAGCGGTTCACAGCATAGCCCAGTTGGGTGGGGATTCACTGTGCCTGGGACAAACAGGCAGAGAGGTCAGACCCCAGATACCACTCCAGGAAATGCTGCAACCTGATCCCAAAATTACAGCTAAAGTAACTTTAAAACACCTGGTCTGAAATGGCAGTGTCCCCATACAGAGACTAAGACTACACTGTGCCTCAGTTTCCCTGTCTAGGAGGGCTCCAACCTTGTCATCCTGGCCCTTGTTCCCAGCCAGCAAAGGAAACTGAGGCTGTGAGCCCAGGCGCTGCCCAGGGACAAGGGATCAGAGGTCTTCTCCAGCTGCCTGTGCCTGCCAGCCCGTCCACCAGCAGTGACCTCGAGGCTGGGATCTGGTGGGTGCAGGAGCATCATGCGCCGAGCAGGGCAGGGCAGGGGATGATGGCAGGGTGCCCAACCATCACAGTCCTCACTGCTGGCACTGGCAGCCCCACGGATGATGGGCTGGTGGGAGGGGAGCAGGTACGTGGATGCTCACGCGGGTTACACGCCACCAAGGACTCTGAAGGACACAGGCCTCGGGTGGGAGGAACTGCCTGAGGAGGACAGGGTCTCCTCACTGCAGTGCCTCCCCTCACTGAGACCTGCTGTCCTTGGGGGAACACAGCGCCCAAAGGCAGACCAAGGGCTCTGTGGAGACAACTCTCGGCTCCGAAGGGCACCCTGACCCCAGCCCTCATCCACAGCTGCCCCTCCACTCCCTGCAGCTGCATCAGGCAGAAGTCCATGAGCAGTGACATCCCTCTGCAACAACAGATTGGGAGACTGAGGCAGAGGAAGGGCCTGGCCCAAGGTCACAGAGCAGGAGACGTCCATGTGGTCTGATCCTGGGCACAAGGCTGCCTCCTTGCCATCACCATGCCCATGGTCCCCATCACAGCCCCAAGAGCTCAGCCTTCAATCCTACCCCAAAATCACATGCCTGAGGTAGCAGATCTATCCTCAGCACTGCTCCCTCCTGTCCCCCACCCCCGCCAAGCCAGGCACATCCTGCCCGTGGTGCAGCCTCTGCAGCACCGCTGGGTACCACAGCCCTGCCCTTTGCCGCAGGGATGCTTGCTGGGGGAAGAGGCTGGGGATGCAGGAGATGCAGGCAGCGAGGAGAGAGGGGCACAGACAACCCATAGCCCTGGCAAGGAGGGGCATGGGGGTCACAGCACCCATAGGTGTCTGCCAGAGCCCATCCATGTCCAGGTTACCTGCTCACTACTGCAGCGCTCCCACCTCGCTCACCCCCTCTGCACCAGCCTGTTGCTATCGGGGGTTGCAGAGGCTGGAAAGCAACCGAAGGATTGCTTCAAAACAGCCAGAGACCCTCTCCCTCTGCAGCTCAGGGGGTGGGCAAGGGGCAGTGTGCCCCCCAGCAGCACACAACCCCAGCTGCTCACCGTCAGCCTCGGCACAGCATCTCTGCCGGGCTCAGGGAGGACATGCTCAAGGACAATGCGTCCCCAAAACCTGCGGCACATCAGGGATGCGGCAGCAGGGATGGGAGAAGGAAGGGCTCCCCAGCAGTGCATTCTCCCTGCCCCAATGCCTGCCTGACCCACACCGACCTCTGCTGGCTGCAAAGGCCCAGCCTGGGCAAGCAGGAGAGCCACTGGGGCAAAACACCTGGGAAGGCAGGGCAGCGAGCACGGGAACGGAGGTACCTACCCCATCCCAGCACTCCGGCATGGTGAGGAACTGGGCGGACGAGGATGCTCAGGCAGTGTGGGCCGAGGTCGGGGTCCCGGCGTGGGGCACGGCAGTGCAGTGGCTGGGGCGAAGCTGAGCTCTGCGCTGGCTCAGCCCCTCGCCTCGATTTATAGCAGAGCCCCAGCCCTGCGCTAAGCCCTCCCTCTCCCTTCCCCCTCGGCAGGTTTGGCCTCCATTGCAGGCGAGCGCCGCGATGGAGCCAGCACTCAGCCATTGGCTGCCGCGGGAATTATTCATGCTCCAATTGGCCCCAAATACCCTTGTTTATGAAGAAAAAACGCCTGGCACCGTGCGGTACCTTCTCCATCTTCCCTCCTTCGGCAGACAGAGACAGGCGGGGTGTCTGGACAGGGCTGTGCTTGCATCCCTTGCAGCAGCCCCAGCAGAGCCCGGCCGTGCTCCCTGTGCCCACTGCACGCACACATGGCTCCAGCCCCACACGGACACACGGAGTCATGGCTGAGCCCTCAGCTGCCCAGGCCAAGGCCCTGCAGCGATGCACAGGCGCTGGGCAGCACACACAGAGCCACAGAGGGACACGGGCACACACTAAACAAACAGGAGAAGGACATGGCAGGCGTGCTCTGCACGTGCACGTGACCACGCATGTACACGCACAGGAACACGTACCAACACAGATGCACAGAGCCCAGGCAAAACCCTGTCCCCCCACAAGTGTGTGAATGCAAATGTTGGAAAAATTAATACCAGACCCACACTGAAGCACATGCACCCCACAACACGGTTGTGCATACCTGCCACAGGGCCAGGCCCTGTGTGTCTGTGTCAGTACATGTTCCTGTACATGCATGCCATGGTCACTGCATACCAAGAGCACACCTGCAGCATCCTTCCCCCGTGTGCTTAGCAGGTATGACGTGGCCATCACCAGTGCTCACAGATGCACAACGACCTGCACGCCTGCAGAACCTTGTACACGTGTGCCCGGAGGGGCACTCACATGTGCACGTGTGAACGCTGCCCAGGTACCTGTGTTACCCTCCCCCGCAGCACAGTCATCCCACCTGCTGCAGGATGATGGCACGCAGGGGATGTGCAGGGTGTATCCCTGACCTGGACATCGCCAGTGGCAAGTAAATCAGGCAGGAGGACAGACAAGCCAGCAGCACCGAGGGGCTGGATCGCGTCCCTGGACGGACACATGCTGTGTACATACACACACACACGAGTATTCCCACGTGCACATGTGTGCAGGCAGATGGTTTCTTCCCAGATTCCAACAAGGCCTCGTGCCACCACAGCCCCAAAACCCCCAGCAGTCTGTGGGTGCCCTCCCCCTGCACCCTTTCCAGCCCAGCACCACTGCCCGGCCCAGCAGCACAACCAACACAAAGCTGGGCAATGGTGGACGGAGAAGGAGTCCCACAGTCCCTTCAGTGCCCTTCAGGGAGCCACTGAAAGCCATGTCCTACAAACAAGTCGGGGCTGGGCAGCCTGAAGGTCTGGATGTGGGAGAAAGGACAGACAGCGGAGGGATGGCATTCACCCTGCCTACACCAGAGAGGCTTTACTCTTTGTCCCACAGGGAGCTCACACTCAGACCTGGAAAGATGCATCTCTGCAAATGAAGGACTGTATGGGAGGGGGAAGCCCAGCTCCCAGGTGGTTCCTGGCACAGGTACAAAGCCATTTGCAGCCCCAGGTGCCATGTTTGCTTTCCCCAGCCCTGCTGCCTGTGACAGCCACAGCCCCCAGGAAAAAAAACAGGAGATGCAAAGGGGCAACAAAAGACAGAAAGTGGCAAAATAGAGGACAGAAGGGGTGGAAGAGCCAGCGTTAAGTGAGGCATGAATGCAAAAGGGCTACAGGGAGGTGGGAGGGCTGAGCAAGGCTGACTCTGCTTGAATAGCATCAAATGGGATGGCCACCCCCTTGGCTACTAGCCCGTTTGCCTGGCAGGTGGCCCAGACCTCCTGCTGGATCCAGGGCATCCAGATCCCAGGGCACCTGCTCCCAGCACTCCTGAACCTTGGCTTATGCCAGCAGCCCCCAGGGTTTTACTTCTGCTGGTGGCAGCAGTGGGGGGTCCCCACTCCCCCACCTTGCCCTGGCCAGGCCTGATCATCCCATAAAGCGACTGGGTCTAGGGAGGAGCAGAGGGACAGAGGGAATTATCCTAGGGAGGTGAGCCTAGAAAATCAGGTAAGATCTCCCCAAAGAATGGCAGGCAGCCCCCAGCCTTTGCACAGAACCAACCTGCAAATGTTGGGGTGGGGAAAAGAAGGGGGTTACCCTGGCACAGACTGGGAAACTCATCCCATCCCTACCCTGAGGCTCTTGGAGGGGAACCAAGTACACACAGGGCCTGGCTGGCTTGGGAAAAGCTGTCTTGATTGTTGCCCAGTTCCTTTTTTAGGTCTCGAGGGCATGGAGGTGCATCCCTGTGCCATTTGCTGTCCAGAACTGCTCCACTTGGGCACCACCAGGGACACAGCTCAGTGTCACCCTGGGCCAATCCCTGAAATACTGGCACGCATTGATTGTCCTGGGAGGGTCATTGCTCTTTAATATCCCCTGTGTGCCAACCAAGCCCTGCCCCAGCACAGCTGAGCACACTCTGGTGCCTGTGGTGCTACTGGGAGCTCTGGGCAGCCTGGCACTGTCACCTCCCTCTCCCTCCTCACCTCCCTCCTCCTCCTTGTCCTCACTTTGGTGACACCGGGAGGTTTGGTTTCCCCTGCAGTGACCAACAGGAGCCCTGAGCGAGCAGAGCAAGGAGCAGCCCAGCCCAGCCCCTCTGCTGCTCCCAGCCCCAGCATCTCACCAGCTTTGGAGCTGCTGGGGAGGGCAGCATTTCCTTTCCACCCCTGCCATTTTTAAATTGTTTTGTGGCTTTCAAGAGGCCCATCAGATATCTCCCACTCTGTGAACCACAGCAGCCACCGCCCAGCACCCTGCCCAAAGGCCTCGCTCCCTGACCGGCTGCACCCTCCCACCTGCACAGGAGGTGGACACTGAGCAGGACAGCCCCAAAAGTCTGGGCACTGCTAAAACAGGAACCTGCACTCCTGTGCCCTTCTCCCGGGATGAATGAAGTCCAGATTTATTTTATCCTTACAGGTTGTTTCAGTGCCAAACCTGGCAGACCTCAGCCAGCACCACCCAAGCCCACCCTCCCAATGGTGCCAGCTGCTGGCAAAGTGGCAACACACAACCTGAAGTCAATCACTGGTGTCCCCTGGACTTTGGGAGAGGGACAGGCAGCAAGCTGCCAGCCCCACTACCCTCCCTCCCCATCAGCCTGGTCTCCACAGACAGAGCCTGGTGCAGGATGAGCCTGGGCAGAGGTGTGAGAGTGATGAAGACCAACAGAGGAGTCAGGCACGAGCTGAGCCCCTGTGAGCCTCGAAGCTGCATCATGGGGCTCCTCTGGAGAGGCAGAATGGAGGCACAAGGTGGGCAGGTGCCAACCAAGGGAGCAGAGGGGCCCTGCTCTCCAAGAGAGGTGGGTGGCACAGGGGGCAATGCCCCAGCCCTCCAAAAAAAGAAAGAGGCTTTCAAACATCCTTATGTAAGCAGGGAGCTGGCATTGCCTGGGAAACCATTGCCATAGCAATGGTAGAGGGTCTGGAAAAGCAGCTCGGCCTTCCTGAGAAGAAATTGCCTGTTTTAAAGGTTTTGTCCCCAGCCCATGGCCAAGTGCCCACCAGCCCCATCCGAGAGCCAGCACAGAGATGCCTGGCAGCATCCCCCTGCCTCCTCCTGACAAGGACCACGATGGATGAGCAATCCCAAGCACGGAGACCAACCAGGCACTGCATCCCCACAGAAGTGGGGACAGAACACCACTCAGTGCCCTGCAGCCTTCCCCAGCCGCAGGCTGCTGTCCCATGTGAGTCCCAGGGGTGGGCAGCACTTTCCAAGGCTGGTCCTACCTTCCAGTCTGTGTCCACAGTGGAGAGGAAGACATCCGAGTTCTCCTGGGGTGAGAGAGAGCCATTAGGGACAGAAACATCCCCTTGCTTTTGCAGCAGCCTCCCGCCCAGCTCACAAAGCCCCCTGACACCACAGGCACCCGCTCCCCGGGACTGCAGGGGCAGAGTGCCCACGCGTGTGCACACACACACACACACACACCCCCACGCACCCCTACAACAGCTGCACACGTGTGCATGCACCACCTGCATGTGTGCACACACCCAGGTGTGTGTTAGCAGCGTCTGCACACACACACACGAGCCCACCAAACCTGGCGCCGTGCTCAGCCGTGCAGGCACATCCACACAAGCACACACACACACACGCACACACACACACACACACACTGAGGACCACACATGTGCCCGACAGCAGCACACAGCCCCTCCCAAGACCTGTGTCCTGGCACCCCACATGCAGGAGCCGGAGCCAGTGTGGTCACCAAACTCACCAGCTCGGCGTCCTGTCCCCGCAGCAGCGGCTTCTCCTCGGTGAAGCGCAGCTCGTGCAGCCCTGCCATGGTCATCTCCTGCAGCAGCAGCCCTGCCCAGGGCAAGGGAGATGTCAGGGCAGGTCCTGCCTCAGTCCTCTTCGACCCAGCCCTCCGAAGCCTCACAGGTCTCCCTCCCACAGGGATGGAACCCAAATCAGCATCACTCCAGCTATCTCCCACAGGGAGTTTGTGCTTCAGCTTGTCCAGGGGCTGCAGCGAGCCCCTCTGCTGGGAGCTGGAAGCAGGAACAGAGCAGGCAGTGCCCAGATGAGCTCAGCTCCCAGCTCCTATCCAGGTCCAGTTCTCCCAGTTAAAGACAAACCTGTCTCCAGGTCATGGTCTTAGGCAAACTGAGGGACCAACCTCCTCTGTCCGTGCTGGTCACCTCAGTAAGCACTCAATCCAGAGCAAGAACAGCAATTTGCATCCCAGATTTCAGCATCAGTCAGAGAGAGAAAATCCAACTTTTTGGCTGGTTTTAGGCTGCAGATAGGTATAGGTGAGACAGAGGGAGATCTCCCTGCACAGACACAAGGAGGGGTGATGTTTCTCAGCAACGCTGGGAGGCAGAGGGATGTTCCAAACAGAAAGAGAGCAGAGAGACAGCCTGAACTTTGTGTAGCGATGATGGGAGAAATCCAGATGTGAAGCCTTTGCTCTGAAAATCTTCTCCTTGCCTGCAAAGCAGGTGCTGGCCAGGAGGTACCTCAGCCCCAGGACTTGGAGGGACAGACCTGCCCATGAAGCTGCTGCTCGGCAGCAGTGTGAGACTGGTGCTGCTGACCAGGGACTTCGTACCCCCAACACTGGCATCTCCAAGAACACCCCCTGGCACAAGTTCAGCTCAGAAAGCAGAAGAGAGCAAGGAGATCAGCAGCTGGCTGCACACAGAGGGTGAAAGATGTGGGGACACAGGAAACAATCCAGGCTCCTCCATGTATAAATGGGATGGGTACCTGGGAAGTCCCAGTGCAAGGGAGTTATCTGCACTCAAGCAGGATCCAGACCTCAGGCATTGCCTCTGCAGCCTCTGTTTTCACCCCTTCCCCAAGACCAAGCCTTCAGACAAGTTGTTGCCTCTCCGAATGGGCCAGCACTGATCCCACACCCCCTCAGCCGGCTCCCTACCCTGTGCAATCTCCCTGGACATAACAGGGATGGCATGGGCTGTACAAGCACTGCAGCAGACACGGATCTGCTCCATCCACACAGCCTCAGCGGAGCCTGCTCCACGCTTTGTCCATCTCCAAACCTAGATCAGCCCGGGTTGGCAATGTGGAAAGGCCAAGAAATGCCACGAGCATTGCAAGGCCACCAGGAATAGAGGAGCTGGTCATAAACTCCCCTCCAAAGCCGGGTTTTGCTCATCCCACCGGGTTTTCCATTCAAAATTCAAGCAGCCTGTGCCACCTGCCTGCTTTCTGCAGACACAGCACTTTGCCTTGCTCCTTGGGAGCCATCCAACAATCCAGAGCTGTTTGGAGGGAGAAACACCACTGCGAAGCCTCTCGAGATTCCCAGGGCACCCAGCACCAGGAGTTTCCATGTCACCCCCTGCACAGAGGGTCCCACCAGGCTAGGGGTCACACAAAGCCTCAGTGGGGAGAGGTGCCGTCAGGCCCACAGAGAGGCCCAAGTGTGGGGCACGCTGCTCCAGGCAGGGCTGCTCCTGCTGGGGAAATGGCTTTGTGCACAGGGACAGCCCTGGCCTGCAGCCCACCAGCACAGCCAAGCTGACACAGCCTGCAGAGCCACCAACTGAGCAACCCCACAACCCCAGGGGAAAAAACGGGAGAAAAATCAGCCTCACCGACTGCTGGGTCTGGAAGAGAGCAGGAGCGTCCCACGCTGAGCGTGCCAACCCACCGTGTGGCCACGGCCCCAGGGTGGCTGGGAACAGCACTTAGTGTATGGTGAATGCCTTTATTAATTAAAGCCTCCAGCTAATATGGGAGGGAGGGTGGCTGAGCAATGAGGAAGGGCCCCGTGACCTTGCTTGCGTGGCGGGGGGAAGCTGGCTCAGGAGGGATGTGGCAGAGCCCTGCACCAACCAGCATCCTCAGCACAGGGTGGACAGTCACCTAAAGTGGTGCTGAGTGTGGGAATGGAGGAGGGATCAGTGAGTCAGGGAGACCCATGGATGCCACAGCCTGCAAGCAGGGCCACAGCCATGCTGCCACCTTCCCTGGGTGCTCTGCTTCCCACGCCACCCCACAGGAACCCTCGTCCCTGCTCCTGGCAGTGCAGCAGTGGGGCTGTGGGCAGTCTCACCCAGCCCCGTTGGGCCACTGTCACTGTGGAGGGCTGATGAGCAAGCCACAGCTCCGGCTCTCCCAGCCAAAACAACCTGAGTAATGTGTCCAACAACGAGCCCTCTTCCTTGCAGCTCACCCCAATGCTCCCCAACAAGCTCCCATTCCCAGGGTGCTACCCCAAACACACCCATCTCTGCTCCCACTCTGCCTTCCCAGTGTGGTGCCACCATTTCCTGGGCACAGCTGGGACATGCCTCTTCCCTAATTCCCAATCACTCCCAAATCCAGCAGGACCTAAGTGCTCTGTCTGGGACTAGTGCTCTGCCCCACCAGGTGCCAGGCACTATGTATATGGATGGGGACAGGAACAGCCACACTGGTTTACCTGCCCTGGGATCTGCAGCTGGCTTACAGGAGGCGAACCAGCTCATAGCAATGACACTTTTTAAAAAATTACTATTATTATTATTATTATTGTTGTTATTATTATTATTGATATTATTATTATTATACATCATGATCATGACAAGGCTGTGAGCAGCATTTCACACCGGGCAACGTGTTTGGTCACAGGGCAGGGATCCTTCAGATGTTGCCCCAGTCTCGTAGGAGTCCCCCCACTGACCACCTGCGTCCTGCCCTGGCACGGATGTGGCACGCACAGGATGCTGGCACGGGTACTTGGGGCTGACAGAGCAGTGTGCAACAAACGGGCAGACAAACCTGGAGAAGAGAGGGCTGGCCCCTGCCAGGCAGTGAAGCCAAGGCAACCTCCAGCGAGGCTGGGAGAGAGAGGAAGGGAACCTGCTGCTCAGTCTGAGTGAGACACGGCCGCGTGCCCACCGCATTGCCCCCCGTGCCGGACCGCTGTGGAGCCACGATGGGCTGGAGGAAAACCCCAGTGTGACACAGCCTGGGCCACAGCTCGCTCTGTCCCCACGAGGGGCACGGGTCTGCACCCCAGCAGCCCACACAAACCGGGTGGTCCAGCTGGGGGTGCAGGAATGGGCAGCCACATCACGAGAGCCACCAGGCCGGGGGACCCGGTGCCACTGATGCGGAGGCTAAGCACCCCAGGGGCGGGGAGCGGTGGTGGCAGCAGGGGGCTTTGTGGGGGCTCAGGTTGTCTCGCAGTGGCTGTTGCTAAGGGCAGTCTCCTTCCCAGCCGAGCGCATTCCTCGGGGCAGCAGGAACGCTCCCAGGGAAGGCTGGCGGAGGAGCAGGGAGGCACCGCAGGGATGCTCCAGCAATGCCCCGTCAACCCCATCCCCCGTCTGTCTGCTGGACGGTGCCCCGTGCCAGGAGGCTGCCGACTCCGTCCCCCCTTCCCCCCAGCACCACCGAGCTGAGCTATCCCCGCTGCAGCAAGGCGTCACCTCCCGTACCCCAAAAGGACCCTACGCCGGCAGCCCACCCCCGGGGGAGCCAAGGCAGGCGGCGGAGGGGCTGGGGGCAGCTCCATCTCCCAGGCAGGGGCTGAAGGCTCTTTACCCCCCGACCCCACCACCCCATCGCCCTTCCTCGTTTCACGCCCCCCCGTTCCCAGCACGGGGGGCCGGGCCGTACCTGTCAGGAGCTCGATCTTGTGCCGGAGCACCTTCATGCCGGGGCGGCGGGTCCCGGCGGGC